>QVXC01000518.1:0-22227 GCA_003501895.1 Phaeosphaeria sp. A1 3.1a | reverse complement strand
GGATAGGGGGCCGGGCTTTTTGCAGCGGAAGATGGTGAGGAGGGAGGTCAATTTAGGAATATTGGGATGGGGATGGTTGGGGGAGGTGGAGGCAAGATTGAGTAGTCTGATGTAGAATCGGGATCGATTGTTGGCGATGAGATGATAGGTGCGAGATGGAAAGTGCTGTGAAGCGGATGGTGGATAGGGCTATGCACTGAGTCCTTCAGGGGCATGCTTCATATCCAGACAAAGTAGCCTGGGCTCGCGTAAGTACCTGGAAGCAATTATCGCGCTCCCATTCTCAGCTCGTTGCTACCGCTCTGCAAGCAGAATGCGTCGTCACCTATTCCGATAAGCCTGCGTGCACGTCATTTCCCGTAACTAGTCAATGGGCATAAATCGACACGATGATTGCTGCAGCCATTGTTGGATGCTCGTTGAAGCCGGGATTCGAGCATATGCACGATGTAAGTTTCGAGTGCAGCAAGGCTGAGTTCGATATACTCGGAACGGTAAACTAGTCTCGATGTAGTTAGATTGCGCGAGGTGCTTATGCAGGCAGGGGTGTAGTAACAGGAGTAAGACCACCATCGTTGACATGAGAAGTCGGCGATTATGAAATTCAGCTCTCCACAACTTTCAAATAATTTACATGTTGGCACATTATCTTGACCGTGGTGGTCTTACTGGATAGTACAGGGTGTCATTGGAGGTGTGAGTAGAAGATTGGATGTGGCTGCAAGGAGTGGCTTAGGCTTATCCCAGTCACGCTACACAAAGTGAATCATACGCAAAGCGAGTCTTGACTGGAATAGATGGAGTGCAGATCTGTCCGAGAATATGGTTGATCAATTCAAACTTGATGCTATACAAGGTTTTAATTTCATTACAAACATTGGTCCAGTGCGTTTGTCAATCTAGGAGGATCAATCCTCTATACCCAGTTTATACATTGCATAACACCACATAGCATCGCTCCATCATCCGTCGCTGTAATTAAATCCTTGATTGGCTGAACAGCTCGATGTCAGGGGCGGTGAACAAGTCACCCTGCACCTGTACGATACCCGGTTCAGCAAACGCTTCTCGACTCAAATAGAATCCGAAACCAGCCTGGTTGGCGCCCGAAGCATAGCTGGCTGTTGCAGGGCTCACCTGCAGTAGAGCTTTGATCCATGCCATCGCTCCGGCATCATCCTGCAGTGCAGTCATGGCCATGCCGACTGGGAATAGGTACAGGTACGTCGGCTCCCTGCTGCTGTCATGGTGTCGTGCAACCCACTCAAATGTGCGACAGATTTCAAGCGCTGGCTCCCGCAGTGAATAAGTGCCACCGGGAGGCCAGAGGGGATAGAATGACGTGGACGCCACGGTATCGACTGGAGGCATCGCAGTAGTCGCACATGCCTGAATGGTATTGCCAGCGCCCACGGGGTTGAGCTTAAACAGTAAGGCTACCAACCACATCAGTGTCGCGTTGTAGAGCATAAGCTCCGACGCAACCACGAATCGGCGAAAGCGCAGGCGGAAAGTCGGCTCAGTGGCCGACGGATACGACTGCAGAAAGTCGATATCTGCACCTACTTCGCGGGCGGATCGGAATTGCCATTGCCATCTCCATTGATATAGTAGGATCAGCTGAGTCTGGACCCTTGCTTCGACTTCTTGAAGGTGAGCTGCGTCAATGAAGCTCGAAGACTCCAAGACTAGGTAGTCTTGTAGTATGCCTGGAACAACGATGAGAATGTCGAGTAGCTCGCTTTGTAGCGTCTTGAAGTTTGGATGTTGGAGCCAAGGTACTGTGCGCCATCGCTCACTCTCTAGGAATAGGCGTTGCTTTCCGAACAGAGCAGCAATGATCTGCATGGTCAGCTTCACGCAGTCAATGCATATGTACAAAGTTGGGCTTACTTGTATAGCTCTGGCGCCTTCAAATGCGCTTAGCAAGGGCTGTTCCTGGAACGCCTCGGGTCCGCAGACGTGAAGCAATCTGGCTATGCCTCTTAGGTGGAAGACAGCGCCCGTCTGGTCGGCTTGAGAGGCCTGATCAAATCGTTTTAGTGAACGGAACTTGGTCTCCAATTCTCGTGTAATGAGCTGTAACTTACGGCGTGCATCAATAGTAGTAAGATTGGTATGAGTAGTGCTTGGCCACCCCGGTCGACATTTGCTAACTGGCTAGCAAGACTAGTCAAACACTGACCATACAATGCAGTGCCCTGACTCTCGATTTCGTGTTGGTGGTTGATACGGCCAAAGTTGGCTTGCGAAAGTGCATAAGCAGATTCCATTGACAGTCTGCCTAACTTGCCAGTGGCGGCGTCCTCGAGCCACACCGCCGATGAAGCTCGCCAGACATGATTGGAGAACATTAAAGACAAGTATAAGTTGTCTTTGAATGCGACCAGGCTGAGTTCAGGAGGCGGCGTTGGAGAGCGGATGCGAGTGATTGGCATCGCCTCTTGAGAAGTTGGTATAGTCCCACCATGGGTCTGAGATGAAGATGCTTCGGGATCAGAAAAGGGTGCACTTGATGTGTTTTGCCAAATGCGCTCGCGGTCATAGCCCAGACATTCAAATCCGGCTCTCGTGCATCGATCGCAAATGGGTTTAGCTTCGTCTAGAAATGTTTAGATACTATTTGATCTTTCATTTGAATACAGATGTTGTAGATACCGCATTTGACTCGTCTCTTGCGACAAGTCTGGCAACCTTTGCTTCTTCCGGGCACGCCTACCATGGCTTGAATGATTATGGCTCAACAAAAGGTCAGGCAAGATCGAAAGCCTACCAACAACTGTAGCTATCAGAATCTATTCGTAAATAGATGCTCCTTTGAGAAGAGGTACAAGCTCTTTAAGTACAAATACACCCTTAAATCGATCCTCACTTCAGGGGACGCAGCTGAGCCGCGATATACAGAACATGCTCTCATCTGCTAGGCAGTGAGCCTCATCATACAGCCAATGGTAATGCACGTCTTATCTAAATCTGCATTATTTGAAGTGCTTGTCCAGGGTACAGATGCCGGCATGGCCGAAGCTTAGTTTGGATTGGCGCTGACAGTCACCCTTGCTCAGCTGAGGTCCGACTGCTCGACCCCGATTCCCAGCCTCAATTCTAAGCAAGACATCCGAGACAAGCATTGTGCTACAAATGTATGTATGTAGTCAGAATGTAATGCCCACTTCGCGTTTTAGGTTAGATTACACGAGATTGCCATGTGCGCGTTGAAGTGAAGGTGATCAACGACGCTACGTAGCTGTTCCAAAACGTCTACATATCAGGATACAAGTATGGTCTATACAAGTAACAAATCTCTCGCTCCACGAACCTCTGGATTTTCACCTCTCTTCGCATTTTCAAGGTTCCTTTCTTGTTTCTCGGATCACAATTCGTCTAAAGATGTCACTCCAGAATCTCACCCTCTTGTGCTTGCTGCCTTTCGTTCTCGCCAGTCCATTACTCGACAATTCTACTCAAACAACAATAAACTTGCTAACTCAACCTTACTACCCACCCTCAGCCAATTGCCTGGAGTTCAAGGTTCCCGTAACCATCACCTCCGAAAACCTCGTCTTCAACATCACAGAGTGGAACGATGACTACGCTCTCCAAGACTTCCTCACACTTGTGACCACTCGAGATGGAACAGATATCCCGAGTCCAGTAGTCGGGACCAAGAACGAAACGGCGACCTATACCATCGCGGCATCATTCTGTGCGCCCAAAGAACACGGCAAGAAGACTGTCATATTGGCGACACATGGCATCGGCCAGCCTCGCACGCATTGGAACTCAGCCTACGAGCCTGAGAAGTACAATTTCGTTCAACATGCGATCAGCCAGGGGTATTCAGTGTGGTTCTATGATCGCTTAGGTCTCGGTGAATCCGACAAGTAAGTACACTTATGATCAGCTTATGCTTCTTTGACGATATGCTGAACCTTCACAGAGTCTCCGGCTACACAATGCAGCTCCGAAAACATAAAGCCATTCTAGTCGAGCTCGCCAAGCTAGTCAAATCCGGACAATACACTGGCGACTTCGGCACTCCAGACAAACTTGCAGTCATGGGCTTCTCATTCGGCTCGTACATCACTCACTTTGCTGTGGCTGAGAACCCAACAATTGCAGATGCCGCTATCTTGACTGCTATCAACTACAATCTGAGTGCATTGAACGGGAAAGGCTTGTTCCGCTCCTTTGTGCCACGCATCGCATCATTGCAGGAGCCGTCCAGATTCGGAGAGCTGGACCCCGGGTATCTGACATGGGTTGATGAGCTCGCACAAGCAAACACGTATTTCAAGTATCCATTCTACGACCTCCCTACTTTGAACTACGCCGAGGCGTTCAAGGAGCCATTCGCCATTGGCGAGTTCCTGACCATCACAGACGGCAACCTAGATGCTTCTGGCTTCACAGGCGCCGCATTGGTCAGTTATTTACCCTTTCCGATGACTGAACCCATTGACTGATAAATTCGTCTAGGCCATCACGGGAGAGACGGACTATATCATCTGCGACGGGCAATGCAGCGGCATCTTCGACGAGCCAGCGCGAGCTGTGTGGAAGAACGCAAAGTTTACGCCGTACTTGCACCCGAATGCGAGCCATAACTTCAACTTTCACCACAATGCTACCGGGGCGTTTGGGGTCATTACAGATTTCTTGAAGGATAATGGGCTATAAGCTGGTCGAGAGCAGTTGGGCAGCTACCAGCGCATCACGTTTCCTGAACGTCAGCACGAGCAATTATCCTTACTACTTTTACGCTAATCGCATTGATTTTTGCCGTCGTTTAAATCTTCACATAACTTTCTGAAGCATAATCATAGATCGTTAGTTGCATCACATTCGTTCCCTTGCTTTAATAGCACGCTGTTCCGATCCATACCGGTATCATCCTTACGCCCATTGGTCGTCGCCTGCTTCTCGTCCTGCTTATGCTTAACAATGACTCACATTTGTCATCGCCAAGATCATCTCACCCACTTCGGGACACAACTAGACTACGGAAAGCTTAGAGGTATCTCCCAATACTTCGGAATTCGGACAACAGTCTACAGCTGTAGAGGTCCGGTAGGATTCCCCAATCTCATGTGTGCGATACTGAAAGAGTATTTAATGATGGTGATTTACGAAGATTATGCGCTTCCAAGTGAGGTGATGATGCCAAGTACATCTGAGGACATTGGTCCTCTCTCATATACGCACTGTGCTACAGTTGTTTTGCTTTTGATACACGACAGATGTTCCAAATCACCACCATGCGACCCCAACTCTTACTAAACTCTCCATCGGAGCTCACTCTTTTCTACACCCACGATAAAACAACCAGTGATTCCATTCTTTCCGGACAAGTCCGCTGCACCAACATGTCAGCCCTGGGCACCTCTTCTATAGAAATTCACATCTCTCTCCTTCGACTGGGCACAACCAGAAAGGAAACACGTGTCGTTGGAAACCAAGATCGCCGCGCTCCTACCTTAAATCTATTCCGCCGTAGCGTAACACATGCAAAGAACAATCTTGCCATCGACAAAGCCGACACGATCCTCGAGAACAAGATAACGCTACAGCTGCAACCCCCGGGCGCTGGAAATGCTGCTTCCCAGCGCTTCGAGCTCATAGTCCCCTCCGACCTACCCCCAACAGCCTCGTTCCCAAACTTCGAAATATCATACGCCCTCAGCGCCACAAGTACATTGCCATGGGGCCAAGTCCTACGCACCTCCCAACCGATCCGCGTTTCTCGACGACCAGTTGATCCAGTGCCCATCCAGCCCACGCCAACCGCGTATTTGAATGTTCCATTATCTCTGTGCGTAAGCTTTGACGAGCCAGATCCCCGTAGCAACGAGTTGTCTGCGGTACTGCGGCTGTGTAGCCAGGGCACGGATGCGCGACTGGTCGGGTCGCTGGAGTGGGAAGTTGAAGAAATCGCAACGATCACTACGCCTGACCCTGCGATACCCATGTCGAAGTCCTTGAGAGTTATCGATGAGGGGGTTTGTGTATATGGACAGTCACTCGCACAGTACGCTGGTTCTCAGCAGGTTGTTGATGTCCCATTCACAATCACCATCCCAAATGACACCGAACTCCCGAATTCAGTAAGAGCAGATAGCTGTGTGTTGGACACGTGGTCGCCCAAACATGCGCGGTGCCAGAAGATGGGATTTGAGGTGAATTTGGAGCAGGTGTTGCGGATCAGACTCCACTTGGACCAACATACGAAAGGGAAAGGAAACGGGGCGCAGGCTGTGTACAGCGTCGTCTTGCCTCTTGAAGGCTTGTGGAAGTCAGAAGCAGCAATTGAAGGAGCGCCTGGACACGGGAGAAAGTATTGCATCACTCGGGAAGCTGAATGAATGCATCGTACATGCTGGACGGTGTCGAACACAGGATATCAGACTGGCAGAGGGAAGTCAACTTGTCCCTTGTGACCTTCTAGCCTGTCCTCCACACCCGTTCGGCCAAAGCAGTCTGTTGAATTTGGAACAATAAGTGTATAATCACATGATCTAGTACAGCCAATGTATATAGTCTGGGCTGCTCCCATCTCATTTGTAATCAACCAATCCACTCAATTTTTCAGCCCCTTCAACACAGTCTGAGTACCAGATATGACTTCCAAACGTATTTCATCACCTCAGCTTTCAAGATAGTACTTTGACGGCCTTTGGAGTGTTGGAGGATTTCTCGGATAGCAACGGAGGAAGAATTGACCAGATCCGGATGGCGCCGCTTTGATTTCTCTGTTCTCTTCTCTCTCCAGCAGCACCAGTACACATCTCTGGGCTTATACTGCGCAACTCTCTATATCTCGTCCATAGCCTTTTCAAGCAATCTGTTTCTGTGTATCTTCACCACGGACCCGCAGTCCCAAACATATTTCTCCTCAAGAAGAACCATGGACTGAATTTCGACCAAAAGACATGTAGGAACTGGAAGTCAAGTCTGTCCAAATCTATGATGTATGCATACAAATTAAGCTCAAGGACCACGACCTTAACCTATCCAATCTTATAGACATCTGGACCTGCTCACCAGTGCAGCTCAACATTGTGTATAACGCTCATGTAGGTCTTTCTACGCTGATAAGATCGCTCTTGGTTTTCACACGATATGGCGCCTGCAAGTAGATTAGCAGGGTTTTCTTGTTGAATGTGATCGAACCCGTTGTGGCCGAACCAATTGGGTGAAGAACGGCTGAGAAGCCTTGATGGAAGTAGGTATTGATCCATCCTGGGTAAAGTAAAATCTGTCTTCGAAGAACGCAGACTGACAGTTCTACCTAAATTGACAAATTCAGCGTCGGCCTTGCCTCCCATTAACTCCAAATACTCAAGGAACCTTTTCCGCATGAATCTCAGCGCCAAACATGCCTGAGTCCTCCCTTGATGCTCCTTCATATTCACATTCGCTCTGCGAATCTACATGAACTCTTACATCATTCAGTATAATCCTCGTTCCCCAGCAAAACACAAAGCTATTTCCCACGTGCGTCTCGGCAGTCGACATATCATGGTAGATATACATTCAACAGCCCACGCAGCTTGTCCTCACTACTGAATTTTGATATAGCTGCGACAAAGGCTGGAAAATGGAGCGCGCATGGATACTGAAAGTCACATTGGGCGAAATATGTTGTGTCGTTTGGAGGCCATCTCGACGTTGTGATAGCTTCACATTCGAACAGAACAGAACAGAACACGAACTATCCCTTCATCTAACACCAAAAGTGCAAAATATAACGGGACGAGCTTCATTATACTTGTTCCGCCTCTTCGTGCATCGGCGAGCCGTAAAGTGTTCGGTAGGACATGTGGCCCGTATCGTCGATGTGCCACACCTAGCAGAAATCGAAAACTGACGATGCAGCCCATTTGCGCGGCAAGATGCAGAGATTCGTCGATATCAGCCTGGTCGAGACCAGTCAGCCACGAGCGTAACAAATGTTCTTTGTGTGTCAAGGGCTGAGAGGCTGGTGCGTTTGACTTGTTTTTTCAATTGTTCAAGCCGCGAATCGAAGTTGTCGGCATTCTGTGGGAGATCTAAAAGTGGCAATAGAATCAGACTCTAGCACTGAACCATCGTCTAGGCGAATGTCAGTGGACTCATGTCGTCAAATAGGTCAACAAAAGCAAGACAGAGCGAGATTATGAACACGTCACACTTCATGCGGACATTGCAGTCAAACACATTGCCCCAAATCTTATCAAAGACCAAAGATTATTTATCATCACAACAACAATATTGCAAGCCATGCTCTACAAGATAGTGTGATCGCCTTCGCTTTCTATCTAATCCACGTGGAGATGACTCTCCATGCTCCTCCTCAAACACCCTATTCGTACTCAAGTAGATTTTCCCGATCTTCATCACGCTTTATTGGACGTTTGGGAGAAATTCGATCCACGGCTTGGATAGTCTGTTTGCGTTGCGCCAATTATGTAAATACTTGAGATTGATAGGCTAGGAGAGCCCACAGCCTTGTCGCTGCACATACTCACACACAATCCGTGCTTTGTTTGTATATTCGTATCTTTAATAGCGCGTGGGGGCTCAGCAGCGAGGGCCAGTTCAATTCTGCTTCTAGCAAGCAAGACAAGAGAGAAAGAAGCTAGCGGAGGTTTCGTTTGGCCTTACACGAGATCATATAGAGAAGTCCTCATCTCAATCTCGATGTATCCCATTCTGCCGTGCGTTCTACCCCAACATCACAACGCCCACTCCCCCTGATCATCCGCCCCCGTAACAAACGGCGCATCAATCATCTTCACCGCCATCTCGCTACAAAGCACACTGCAGGCACATTAGCTTCCCACCCACAAAACAAGCATCGATAACGGCAATGTAAGGGTCAATAAGACTTACCAACTCGACCCAACAAGCGCATCCAACTCCCTAATCGCCCTCTCCCTCTTCCCCCCACCAACCCCCTTGCTCACCTCTTGCTGCAACTCCGCGATCCTCCTCCCGCGCGCCACGCCCGCGAGCTCCACGACTTTCTTCGCCAGACATTCTGAGTGGAATGCGTGCTGGCAGGGGAACACGAAGAACTGTCTTGCCAGCAGTGGCAATCCACAAATATAGCACCTCTCGCCCGGCTCGACGATCGCATATCGCTGCTCGAGCGCCTTGATGTCCGATTTGATGTGTTTGGCCGTCTGTTCCGAGTCGTCCATTTCTTCTTTGAGCGAGTCGATGCGGCGCGAGTAGTCTTCGAGGGCGGAGCAGATTTCTTCTTTGAAGTCGTCGATTACGACAAAGTCGGGGAAGAAGGGGATGAGGTCTTCGATTCGCAGGAGGTCGACGCGGCGGAGGAACTCGATGGCTGTCTTGATGCCCGAGGACTGCGAAATGACCTTTTTGGCAATGGCGAGCCAGAGTTTCTTGCGGAGGAGGGGCTCGGTGTTGGAGCGGTCGGCGACAGACGAGGCGAGCTCGATTTCGTCGTACTTTAGGGCGAGATCGACGGCTTGCACATATTGTTGCATGGAACTGTAGATATGTACGCATGATTGGACCCGCTTGTGTTGGATGCAGAGGCGGAGGGCGAAGTCGGCATCGTAGTTCTGCTCGTGCGCTTGGGATTGGCCTTCGAGGTAGGCGAGAAGGGCGGACTCGTCGGATGTTGGGTGCGAGGCGTAAATGGATATTAGGGTGTTATGGACTGCTGCGTCTGTCGAAGTGTGCTGGTTGATCTCGAACAAGAGATATCGCACTGCTTGGTTTTGGTTGAGCGGTACCTTTGTGGAGTTGTTGTAGTTGAGGAAAGCCGGAATGAGCTTTTGTGCGTCAAAACTGGTGTGACGCATCATGATGTCGACAAGCTCGAGAGGAACATGTGCCATGAGTACACTGCTATACTTGTAGAAGATTTCGGGATCCGTCTGCTTCTTGAGTACATCAAGTGACTCGGACCATCGCTCTCGCTGGACCCAGTACGAGAGCACGTAGTTGTAATCGTTGACCACGGTAGCGAAGTACAGCAGCTCTTCTTCCCGGCCATGACTGCTGATGATGTCGTATACTGTTTTACGATCAAGGTCTGCCTTGTACTTGGTCGTGAAGTCCTGATACTCTTTCCGAATAACAGAGAGTTGATCGTGGGTCTCGGCAGTATTCATGCTCTCAGACAGCTCGGC
This sequence comes from Phaeosphaeria sp. A1 3.1a, assembly GCA_003501895.1. NCBI lineage: Eukaryota > Fungi > Ascomycota > Dothideomycetes > Pleosporales > Phaeosphaeriaceae > Phaeosphaeria > Phaeosphaeria sp. A1 3.1a. The sequence continues at coordinate 12,085 of QVXC01000518.1, read as the reverse complement.
CCTTGTAGTGATTGTATCATCAAGAATGTTCAGCTTCGCCATGTATAACTCTACAAGCCATGTCGCGACCATTGTCCGCTGCATGATGAAGGCTTTCTTCAAGGTGGAGAGCTTGGTCAGCAAGTACTTGCGCAGAGCATCTTGCTCGCCGTTGTCGATGAAAGCCAATGCGACTTGCTCAAACGGCTTCGTACTCCTTCCATAGACCGTCGCAGCCTCCATGTACTGACCTTTGCCAACAAGATAGTCTCCAGAGGCTGTTGCGACGGCATCTTTCTGGGCCGACGTTTTCGCAAACTGCGACGCGGCGTCGAATTGTTGTGCTTTGAGCAGGATCTTCCAAACATCCCTGGTCTCGTCCGTAACGACAACCTCGAAGATTTCTCGTGTAGTGAAGAGCCAATATGTGTTCTTCTTGATGTCGGCTACCAGTCCAATAGCGCTCTGACCGGCCTCCAATACGATCTGATCGAGAACAATAGTGTCATCGAGACGATTTGTTGCGACGATCCGACCCTCAACCAGCTGCAATATGTGCCATTGACTAAGGATCATGGAGCTAACAGCTTCTTGTGTCTTTTTCGTTCTTCCACTTGCGGTCTGTGACGGTGGGATGTGCGACCGCGGTAACATTTTCGAGTTACCGAGCACCTTGCCACCAAGCTCTGACGTGTCCGTTGACAAATACAGTCTGCCGTGAAGCACACCCTGCGACGTAAGCCAACCAAATATCCTCTCGTCGTTCGACTGCTCATGGCCATGTGTCTCTTGGAGCTCTGGCGAAACTGCGAGCAGTGCCGTGGCTGATGGTGCCGCATTCGGGATTTCGTGTACGGTCGCAGATTCGCTCTCGAAGAGTTTAGAGAAGATGGACCCGCTTCCCTCATGTCCAGATCGTCCCAGTTTGCCTGCGAAGTGGAGGAAGGTGGATGGTGTTGCAATAATGACTCTGCGTAGGTCTGCTCTGCCCGGCACGGCATCTGTCCATAAGCCTACAATTGGCCCGTCATTTGTGTGGTATACATTCTTCAAGTATCGCTCCTCACGTCGGTAGAACTCAGACGAGGGCTCGATGTACACCTCGTACACGTTTCCATCCGAAGCTCCGACCAGTATCTCTCGCGTTGAGGCAGTAGGCTGTGAGGGATTCCACGATATGCTCTCAATGACGACACCCTTGAGTCTTAACAGCGCCTTGGGTGTTCGCGACTGAGTATGGAGGTAATAGTTCTCGGCGAGAGTCGTGGTGACGATGAGATGCGACGCCGAGGGGTCGAGGAAGAGGTGCTTGATGACGCCGATTTCTGAGGGCTTCTTGGGTAAGTCGATATCTTCGGTATAGTCAGTCTCAATCCCATGCGCATCATTGCGACGTGCTGATGTACGAACCGTCTATGTCTGCGGGACTGTCCAAGTCTATGCGCAAGATGCGCCCAGTCGACAGCGCCAGTATGAGGACATTGTTGGCGACAGCAGCCGCTACGAAGTCGGATGATATGTTGAATTGCAACGCGACGCGCTCAATGTTGAACATGGGCAGCGAGGCATCTTCGTCCTGCATGTTGCTCGTGCTAGGCGGAGCATATCCGCTGCCCATATCGTACGCCATGGTGGGCTCTATGACCGACTGCTATCGTGCGTCCGTGTACATGGCCGTAGTCGCCTATCTGCAGCTTCACGCGCGCTGAGGAGCTTTCTCCAGTTTGTATGGGTTCGAGTATGCGCTTGCGCGGGATGCTGCATGCTTGACTGGTGACGCCTGACGAGCTATGGGGAGCTTGGGCCCCGGCCATCAGTCGGTGTCAGTTCGGATCTAGGCGCCAACATCAACAGCAATATCAATCCCTTTCACGCTCGGATATACTGAGACAGACAATTTGCAACGAAGCTTAATCCTACATAATCGAATCTACTTGCCAGCCAGCCGAGACAAAGGCCAATGTCCCGCCCTCTACTTTTGAGTACAGATGTGCAACTCCAAGACGCCGTAGCGCTGATGCATGAGGTGAAGAATAAATGCCAAAACTATGATACCGCACCAATTACCCTCAATCTACTCCTCTTCATCTTCATCCATGGCATCGCCGTTCGACTTGGGCGCCGCAATGCCATCATCGTCATCCTCATCTTCGTCATCCACAACGCGGCCTTTGCGTGCTCGGGGTGCTGCTGCTGCGCCTTCGTCTTCACTGGCAAGCTGTGCGTCGGCCTTCTCCGTGTCTTCCGCAGCCAAGTCCGCGTCGCCATCACTGTCGTCGTCCACGAATTCTGCAGACTTGTACTTGCCCGAGGGCTCGCTCTTCCTTGCCAACTTCCTCTTCTTCTTCTCGCGTGGGCGCTCCTCATCCGAGAGACCCTCGGTGCCTGAAGCTGTGGTCCTGCGACGCCTGGAGCGAGGTTCAGCCGCATCCGAATCAGATGCCACGCCCTCGGTGTCTGAGTCTGCATCCTTCTTCTTCCTCTTAGACTGTTTAGGTCCCCGTGCCTTGCGTTCAGCTTTGCGAAGTTCTCTGTCTTCGTCATCCTCTAGGCGTCGCCTCTCCTCCTCGCCTCGCTTGTCCATGAGCTCGCGATCCCGCGCAGCGATGCGCTCTTGCTCCTCGATGATCCTCCGTTTCTTCTCGCGTGCTGCCTCGGTTGCTTCTTGTTTGGCTTCCTCACGACGACGGATCTCCTCCTCGCGAAGCTTCCTTGCCTGTTCAAGCTTGCTCGTGTTCTCCTGCTCATAAATAACCTGCCTATCATATGCTCGCTCGAGCTGCTTGACCATGGTGTTGCGTCCCATGTTTGCACGGGAAATGAGATCGTTCTTGGGGAAGGGCGGGCGTTCACCTTTGGCAAGCATCTCTAGGCTCGCGATCGCTTCAGAGAGTCCTGTCTTGGCGTCCTCGACTTGCTGCAAAGTGCGCTCGGATTCCGCGATATTGTGGATACTTTGGGCAATCTGGAACTGCACAAATGCCACATTGAATTGGTACGACGGATCCATGGGATTGAGCTTCATGGCTTGTTTGGCGTAGTCGAGGGCGGTGCGCAGGTGATCGAGATTCATGCGCTCAGCACGGGCGCGTAAGTACCACGCACGTCCGAGAAAACCCAGGATGTTGTGATCGCTGTGCCGGCCTTTGCTCAAAGCTGCTTCATACTGGTGGGAATTAGCTGCATGCCAAATCTGTAAGAATCGGGAGACTTACGTTCTCGATGGCACGAGAAAATTGCTTGACTTCGACATTGACATGACCCAGGTTGACGTTGACGCCATAGTCCTTGACTGTGTCTTTGACCTTCGTGAAGATACTGAGGGCGGCCCCATAATCCTTCTTCTCCTCAATGAGAGCTATTGCGAGACCTTGGGCAGCATATGCATTCCTCGGGTCGAGCTCAAGCACCTTCATGAAGAATTCGACAGCCTTTTCATAGTTCCTCCGACGTTTTTCCTTCTCCTGTTCCGTACTCCGTGGCGCTTCGCGAGCAATGGAGAGATATATATTGCCCATGCCAACAAGCGAGAAACGATCATGCTTGTCGAACTTGGTCAATGTTGCCTTGTACGTGTTCTGTTCCTCGTTCGATACGTGGGTCTTGCTGCGATTGGCCTTCTTCTGGTACCAGGCATACATAGCTCGAACTTCCATGTTGTCCTCATGTTCTTTGAAGAGCGCCTTCATCGCTTTCGGGCCCTCCTCGGATGGAAGAATGATGAAAGTCAGGCGGATGCGGGCGTCCACATAGTCGGGATGTCGTTTCAGCAGATTCTCATACACGTCTTTTGCTTCGTCTAGCATATTCTCAGACTCGTAACATCTGCCGAGGTTGTAGCTGATGGAAGTGACAAGAGCGTCGGTGTCAATAGTCTCGTCTCGACTTGCTGCTTTCACACAAGCATTGAGCGCAGCCTGGAAGAGATCTCGAGCTCGAACGAACCGCTCTGCTTGAAAGTGGAAACAACCCATGTTGTTGAGGAGTTGTGGAGGTAGAAATTCTCGGAGGGCGGCTTGGATTTCTTGCTCGTCCTCGACATCTTCAGGGTAGTCCTCCTGTGGGATCTCTTCGATCTCCATCTGCTCTACCTCCTCGAGACACTTGAGACTCTTCTCTGGGTGGTCGGCCTCGTAGAGTCGAGCCAAGTTCAGGAGCACTGACTGATCGCGGACAGCGTTCTTCTTGGGATCCCGCCATGCCTTCTGCACGTCCTCGAGATATTTGAGCGCCTTCTTGAGTTCAGCAGATTTGTCTTCGCTAGACTTGTTGTCCTGCGCGGTGAACACGTCCTCGGCATACAATGTTCCTAGCAGTGTCAGAGCTTCAATGGTGGGCTGCTGCTGGAGGATCTTCTCGAGGCGGAATTTGGCACCGTCGTAGTTGTGCATGAGGACGTTCATCTGTGCTGATCCAAACTTGGCGGGAATGTAGCCTCTCTCGTCGCCTCCACGGGCCTGGTCTGATTTGGTGTAACACGAGGAGGCTTCCCCGGTGTTTCCTTCTGTATGTGCTTTACGCGCAAGATGATACCAGCCATCGCTAGCAATTGCGTTCACGTCGGTCAAATCGATGGCACGTCTCGCAACCGTCTGCACTTTGGCCCAGTCCTTCCGAATGATGAAGTGGCTGCCGAGCGTGGCGCATGTCAGGGGATACATGTTGTCTTGCTTGGTGGCCGGCATGATGTAGCTGTTGGTGGCCTTGACGTAGATCTTGGTGAAGTCGGGATGTGAGGGCGGCAGCTGGGAGCAGAGGTGGACGTTGTAGATACCCAGGAGAATCAGGGCGATCTTGGACTTTGGGTTCAGATCCAGGGACCTCTGCCACGCGCCTGCAGCGTCGTCTTTGAAGCCGAGCTGCCAGAAGCAGCAGCCAATGCCAATGCGCGGATCCGGGTCCAGGAGGTCAGGGGAGCTCTCGAGGACGTTCTGGTAGGCCTTGAGCGCCTCTGCCCATCTGCCCATCGAGTAGCTGACACGTGCCTTGCCCATCTTGGCCATGAGGTTCCTGCCGCCGGAAGCTCGGAGCGCGTCGTCGAAGTACTTGGCCGCAGTCTTGAGCGTCTCGGCGCGCTCTGGTGTTATGGCGGTGGGGCCGCCAGTTGTGGAGGGCGCCTGGGTCGAGGCTCGAAGCAGCTGGAGGACACCGCGGGCGAGGAGGAGCGGAGGATGCGAGGGGCTGATGCGCGCGGCATCGTTGATCACGCTGGTGGCCTGCTGGAGGTACACTTCCTTGGTCTTGATGCTGGGGTCGGTCGTGTCTGCAGCGCATTAGCATTAGCAGTGGCAGGGGGGGGGCTGAGGGCGGCCGCAATGACATACCGGGCTTGAGACGGGGGGCTTCGCGGCACTTGAGGAGATACAGCCAGCAGAGCCCGTTGAGGATGCTGAGCCGCTCCTCGCTGCGCGCGCGCCCAAAGACCTTGACGGCCGTCGACAGCACGTCAATGGCCACATCGACCTTCTTCTGCTTCGCATAGGCCACGGCGACCTGCACCCACGTCGACGTCAAGCTCTTCTCGTTCTCCAGAATGGCGCACAGCTCCGTCGGGTCGTCCTGGATGTCCTCGTCGAGCGCGACTTCGACATCGAGCTGGCCACCCTCCTCATCCGCGACCGAGATGGTGATGGCGCTGGGCACGTCCGAGTAGCGCGGGGGAGGGAACATCTTGCCGGCGCCGTTCACGCCATTCGCGCCGTTGGCGTAGACGGCCGACATGATGGATGCGGGTTTGACGCGCCCGGTGGTGGTGAGAAAGTTGTTGTTAGGAGACTGATCGCGGTCGGGCTAGGGCAGCATAGTAGGATGGCGTCGGTGCAGTAAAGGCGCGCGGCGGGTGGTGGCCGGCGTTGATGGCGGACAAAGGCGTGAAAGGGTCGAGGGAGGTTGCAGCAGCGCGCAAGATCTTGCGGAGCGCGGAGCGCGGAGGTCGGCCTTGGCGGAGTGAATGGTAGCGCGACGTGCTGAGGCTTGTACAGCTACCACGCCTGAAGTGCCTGATGAGACAGTTTCGAAGTTTGTAGTCGATGTTGTTCCTGCCTTGAAGTCAGGCTTGTCGCATTCGTAATTTCTCCAATTGGTCCTGTCTTGGCGCACTCTATCGCGACTGCCACAGATGATCCCTGCTGCTCCAACGTAACCCCCGAGCTCCCCGCAAGCCCGCCATTCACCACCGCCCTATGACACCCAACACCTCGAGTATTACGCGATGAAATTGAGGCCTGCACCAAGACGAACAATACCGATTTGCGACTGCTGAGTGCGCCATGTCACGGAATCCGGGCTACTCGAACGGCGGGGGCTACACCAACGGCAACTACAGCAACGGTGGCTATGGCGCATCGGGCGACGACAATGGCGGCAGACCGAGTGGTGAGCGTCGACAGCGGCCAGGCGGCTACGGAGGCATGAGTGCGCCCACCGACGACTACCCGCGACGGCCCAGCAACGACCGTCCGCGACGACCTGGAGGCTACGGGGGTACCAACGCGAGGGAGGATGACTATGCAAGGCGTCCCAGTGGAGACAGCCAGAGAGAGCGTCGCCCCGGGGGTTATGGCGGCTTCAGCACTCGCGACGATGAGTTCGCAAGGCCGCAGAGCAGCGGACGGGATCGACGGCCAGGTGGCTACGGCGGCCTGTCGCAACCCGACGAAGATGCGCCCCAAGTCACGCGACCTACGAGCCTGGAGCGCACGCAGGCACATCGGCGCAGCGGGGAGAGGCAGAACCGCAGCAGACCCCGCGGGAACTATGGGCCTGGAAGCCAGCGTATCGAGGATGTGCTGCAGTACATCCGGCAGAATTGGGACTTTATGACACAAGACCAATGTGTCCCAATCGAAGTTGCCCTGAAGCTCATGGACTCGAGCTCGCTCGGTCTCGCGAGCAAGTACGGCCAGTTCCAGAACACCCATCAGGAGCTGAAGCAGTCTCTCAAGGCAATTGTGAACGAGCACCACCAGGGCTTCAACAGCTCCATCGGCACCTTCCATCAGATCCAGTCCAGCCTGCAAAGCTCCCAGCACCGCGTCCGAACTCTGAAGACTTCCTTGGTCTCGGCCAAAACCCAACTCTCTACAGCCAAGCCCGAGCTCAAGGACTTTGCAACAGCGTCCCAAAACTACGACGACATGCTGCAGATGCTGAACGCCATCGAAGAGCTGCAGCTGGTGCCCGAGCAACTCGAGGCACGCATCTCGGAGAAACGCTTCCTGACGGCTGTCGACGTTCTACAAAAAGCGCTGTTGATGATCCGGAAGTCCGAGATGGAGAACATTGGTGCTCTCAACGATCTGCGCACATACCTCAGCAACCAAGAGGTATCTCTCACAGACATCCTGATCGAGGAGCTACATAGCCACCTGTACCTCAAGTCTCCGTACTGCGAAGATCGATGGAAAGAGTATGCACAAAACCAGGCCAAGGGCGGCATCTCCGAGCGTACTCAGACGGATGCTCGCGGCAGACTGTTGTATTTCTTCCTTGATGGGCTTGACACAAGTGAACCCGTAAGTAGCAAATTTGATGCTCAAATAATCCGTACTGATAACCTCAGATGACCGATGACTCTACCCACAACCCCGAGATAGACACCTTCCAGTATATTCGACTTGTACTCGAGGCGCTCAACAAGATGAACCGCCTAGACATAGCAGTCAACACCATTGAGCAAAGGCTACCCGTAGAGCTGTTCAAGGTCGTAGACAAGTCCAACAACGAAGTCGCACAAAGACACCCAAGCATATTACGCGCTTATGCTTCAAAGAAGGGCGGCAAGTCCAAGACAAGCGCTGAAAGCGACGAGATCCGATCGACCCTTCTCAACGATTTGTTATGGACTCTTTACGCGCGCTTTGAAGCAATTGCCGAAGGTCATAGAGCTGTTCATGATGTAGTTGCAGGCATTGTCCGCCGCGAGGGCTTGCGAGACTCCTCGAGTGCAGCCTTGACTCGTGGCTTCAAAGAGTTGTGGAAGTTGTATCAAAGCGAAGTAAGGTCATATATCATACAAAACTAGCTTCACGCTAACCGCACCAGATGCGCTCGCTACTCCACGACTACCTAGCAACTGATGGAGAGACCTCCTATCGGGGTGGGCAGGGTCAGAAATCTACTGGCAGTGTCTTCTCGCGTGCTGGACGTGACAGGACCAAGCGGATGTTCAAGCTCTCCGATATGAACACGAAGTCGCCCGACATCACCCAGGAACGAGAAGACCTTGAATTTATTCTAAGGTCTTCTGTACCTGGGCTTGTCTCCGAGTCAAAAAGACCCGAGGATATGGTAGCCGTTTCCAACGCCAATCCCGACGGCAGTGCGACTGGTCACAAGCTACTTGTCGAACCAAGTGTTTTTAATATGGGAATATTGTTGCCGCCATCGCTCGACTTCCTGAATCGTTTGAAAGAAGTTGTGCCACCAAACTCTGACATCGTCTTGAGCACGTTGACTTCGTTTCTTGACGATTTCCTTGCTAACGTATTCCAACCTCAGTTAGAGGAAACGCTTGGAGAGATGGCATCACAAACGTTCATCGAAGTGGATTCTTTTAGTGAAGACCCGCATTGGGCGAAACATTCGAAGAAACCAATCTTCCGAGTAAGCCACCACACTTCTTGCATGACCTTTCATTGACTTTCCAGGGCACCGTACACTTCTTTACACTCATCACAGCATTCTGCAAGATGCTTGATAATCTTCCTCACGATCAAGCCTTCTCTGAACTCATCGTCCGACAGATGGATATCTACTCTCAAAAGTGTGCCGGGTGGTACAAAGCTCTGATTAGCCGCTCACAGCCAACCGTGACTGGTCGAACTTCAAAATCACCAGCTGCATGGGCAGAATCTGAAGAAGTGGAGCGGATCGTTTCACAAATCCTCCAGGCCGACCTGAGTGACAGCGACAATTTCGAGGGGCTGGTTGGGAACGAAGTTAAGCTTCTTATCCAAACAGTCGACACAGAGCCACTGGATTATGCAGACATGGTGCAAGACAGGAAGGCAATCGTCAACCTGTGCCTGTTATATACCAGCATGAAATGGTTAGCCACGAAGACGGCGCATCTACGGCACATCAGCGATAGGGCGACCAATTCTGCGCGTGCAGAGTCCGCAAGAGAAAGACATACCCAGCGATGGACAATGCTCACCTCCTCTGAGCCCAGGGCGGAGGGTGCGCCTGTTTACCTGCCACTCGATCGTGAGCTTGTCGGGTAAGTCATACCATTTCATGGTCCACAACATATCCTGACCGCTTCTAGGGAGTTTGACCGTGTAGTCACAGCATACCAGGCCCTCAGTACACGCATTTTGCGCACTTTGCATTTGTCTGTTCGCAGCACTATTTTGTATGCGCTGTCGGCTTCGTTGCAGTCGAATTTGTTCATCGACGCCCCACTCAACGATCCCGCGCCCCTCATTCTGGCTTTGAACTCGAATCTCGTCAGTTTCGACACCGAAGTTTCGCGCTTCATACCTGCGTCAACCTACGTCCGGATGACACACGGCCTCGCCAGCCTCATGGACACGTACTTGCTCACGCTATGTACGGGCAAGATTGAGCGAATGAACACCAATGGCTGCGCACACATGCAGCTGAACATTCTTGTCCTGCAGCAAAATCTAAAGAACGTCGAAGATGGCGCGGCCCTGCCCAACTCTGCGCTCTTCTTCGATCTGTTCACCGCAGGTCCAGACACTATTGTTGCACGAGCAAAGGAGTATGGCAAGAACTTTGGCGTTCCTGGCGGCATGTACAACGAAACGAGTGTCAAGAAGCTTCTTGAGATGACATACGAGGAGCGACTGAACGGAGACAACAGAGAAAGCAGCGTCAGTGCGAAACGACAGCTAGATGCGCAGCTGCTTGAGATCAGTGAGTTTATGTATTGAGTGTATGTTGGAAAGATATGTAAAATGTACATTCTATCGCAACTTCATCCATCGCCACCTCCCCTGAGCCGAGCTTTTACGTTCCTGCGACGGCGGAAACGGCTGCCCGTTTCTCGACAAATCTAAACTTGGCCTGCAACGTTGTCAGGCCACCTGCAAATTACCCTGACATCTGCCACGTTGTGTAACAGTCGCCGAAGCGGGTGGGGCACGGACGTGATTTGTGCAACGTCGCCGACGACCCGGGCATCATCAGCCCACGAGCTCACCGAACCATCTCAGCTGCGCCTTAGACTTTCTACGACCAACGAAGTGCCTGGGAAACAATAGCAGACGAGAGCGATATGCGTTTATGCTTGCCGACTCCTGTTACAACATTTCAATTTCAACTGCAGGCCAGACACCTACTAGCAGAGCTGAAGCGTAGACACCTTCAAGGACAATTCAAAGTATCGTTGGCCATGCCACATGAGGTTGGATACAACGATGACCAGTATGCTCAAGTCTTCCAGACGCTCGTGTAAGTCTGGAAATGGAAAGTCGGGGACTCCACCGTCACCCGCGCGGCGAAGCACACACCACGGCGTCCTATCCACGTGCACCACGATTCATGGTAGCTTCCCGCTGCGATTCGCGAGACATCTCACCAATAGTACTCACAGTCGATGCACCCTGTTCTATTTCGCCACAAGGCTAGCTGCACCGAACATCTTGGGGGCGTAGGGCGAAAGTAAGCACACTGCCATTGGACACCGTAGTCGCCGATGACACTGCAGTGCGAGGAATCGTGCTGATTCAGAATCGAAAATTTAAGATGTTATAAGTTATCCTATCTATTCTCCCAGAATTGCAAAGAGAACATTCAACGCCGGTGTAAGGTGGCATATTCATCAGCAGGTCCCTCTTCACTATCAGCTCGGATAAGATTGACGAACCAGCACTCGAAACGCCTCGAAGAAGATAATTCAGAACATCGACATGTCGGTGTCAAACCATTCGGCTGACGTCGAGAAAGACGCAGCGGGCGGATATGCACATCTCACCAACGAGATGGTACATAGTTTCAGTTGGTCCGATGTCACTGTCACCGTCAAGGATCGCGCCACGAAGCAACCCCTCGACATCTTGTCAGGCGTAAATGGCGTCGTCGAAGCTGGCGAAATGCTCGCGTTAATGGGACCTAGGTACACCTTCAACACTGCCCATCTGTTGTGGTGAGAGCTAACAGTTGTACAGTGGCTCTGGCAAAACCACACTTCTGAACGTCCTCGCCCATCGCACCGCGGTGACGAGAGGTAGCATCAAGCAAGACATTCGCATCAATGGATCTCCAACAGATGTTGCAAGCTTTGCAAAACTGAGCTGCTATGTAGAGCAGGAAGATGCGCTTGTTGGGTCACTCACTGTAAGAGAGACGCTGTACTTTGCGGCACAGTTGTCGTTGCCACGGTAAGTCAATACTAATAGTTCACATCTGATCTTAAGGCTCATGCGCGTCAAACTTAGGTCTGTTAGCAAAGCAGAACGCAAGACTCGTATCGAAGGGCTGCTCTCTGCTTTCGGTCTGCAGAACCAGTCAGACACATTGATTGGCACCCCCATCCGGAAAGGGATATCTGGTGGACAAAAGAGGAGGGTGAGTGTTGCTAGCCAGCTTATCACGAGTCCAAAGATTTTGTTTCTTGATGAACCGACGAGCGGGCTCGATTCTGCTGCAAGCTTTGAGGTAATGAGTTTTGTCAGGAACATTGCGAAGAAGTACAAGGTGAGTCAATAGAACTGCGTACCGGGAAGAGTGACTAACTTTCATACAGGTACTTGTCATCGCATCTATCCATCAGCCATCGACCACAACATTCGAACTCTTCGATAAGCTCATGCTACTGTCGCGCGGAAAGATCGCATACAACGGCCCAGTAGCTGAGATCAAGGACTACTTCGCTGACTTGGGACACGAAGTACATATCCCCTAACACTTGCTCTACGAATCGTCAATACTAACACGACCCAGCTGCCACTCTACATGAACCCCGCCGAATTCGTCATCCAACTCGTCAACACCGACTTCTCAGACAACGAAACCAGATCAACCCAACACCTCACACACCTCCATTCCGCCTGGCTCCGTTCCACTCAAGCCGCTCAAACACTCAACACCTCAACAATCCCCTCTCCACCCCTCTCCTCCCACCCCCCCGTCTCCGCAC
>QVXC01000517.1:0-22235 GCA_003501895.1 Phaeosphaeria sp. A1 3.1a | reverse complement strand
GCGCAAGCTAGATGCGTACGTTGCAACAAAGAATACGAGACGAAAGGGTGGATGGACACGAAAGCAATGATGTGGGCCAAAACAGGAGAACGAGGGCTGTGAAGTGAAATGCAAACAGTGGATGCGATGATGTCGGCAGTAGGGGCGCACCAGTGGGGGAGCTGGCTAGAACTCAAGCTCGTCCGGCTGAGTCTGTGCTCGCTGCACATGGTGATCCTACCCACCTCGCGGCCGTCGCATCCGAGACGAGACACTCGCGACCAGCACTCTTTATATATGATCAAGTAAAGAACCGAGGAAGAGGGTACGAGAATTGCAACTTACGCATCAGAGTCGGAGTCTTCGGTGAGGAGGCTGCTGGCGACGCTCTTGTGCAGCCCCAGCGAATCGTCGCTTTGGTTTCGCGGAGCAGTGCTTGGCCGTCTGACAGCGGGCACTGGAGGAATGTCCTCGGCGGGGTCCAGTTGCGAGAAGTCATCGTGGCTGGTGGTCGACTTCCTGCGCTTGCTGCGCCCCTTGAAGAGTCTCGACATGCGCCTGCGATGCGCGGATGAAGTATCGCTGCGCCCGTCGTCTGAATTGCGACTCTTCAGTCTGTCCAGCGAGCCATCCGCAGATTTGTGCAGTTCGTCATCGCGGTGGTCGCTGCTCGCAACTGAGACTGCAGACGACCCCGGGCCCTCGGAGGGAGTGCGCAGGTTGTCTCTGTTTGCAGCGTTGTGCAATGATGGATCACTCGGGGCGCGACTTCCAGCAGCCATGGCTGGCGCGGTGTCTGGTCGCGTAAGGACCAGGAGGTGATTGTGAAAGAAGCCAGTGTGCTTATTACTGCTCAGGCATTCATGCTGTCGATTCGGCGCAGGCGTTTCTGGTCTTGTTTGCTTGTCCGCGGGGGTGAGTGACGGTCGATTACGTCGCTGGTAAATAGCTCTCGGCGATGGGGGACAGCTTCGACGCGCTTTGTTCTTCTGCGATGCGGGATATAGGACAGGGACAGGCCGAAGAGGTACGAGGGAACACGCTCAGGCAGCCAAAGAATCCACTTCAGCTGGGGCGAGGCGTGAAACACTGCCAGATGTTGGTCAATCGTACCCCGAGCTCTAGCCAGCTGATCGTCTTCCGGGTGACATGGGGGGCCTGTCCATACAAACCGCGTGAACGCCCCCAGCCAGTGAATGCACTAACCTTCACCACGGCGCCGCGCTGAACATGTCTGCAGCCCTCATGCACGATTATCATGGAGTCGGCCGCCCTCACCAAAGCCCACGAGCACGTCCGCACGGCTGCGACTGCGACGTTCGATAACAGAGTCGCTGTTGCGGGGCAGGAGCACGATCTCGCAGCTACGGCATTTCATGAAGCTGTCCAGGATACACACAATACTGAAGTAAGATGCCCACCTAGCTCTGCTTGTCATATCTAACGCTCGCATAGGCCCTGCGCATACTGAGCCTCCTCGAAGACCACCACCGCAAGCTCGCCGGCCTGATCAAGGAAGCCCCGCGCAAGGAGAAGCAGAGCAGCACTGCGCAGGGCTCAGAGAGCACCACCAAAGCTGCCTTGAGCAAGAGCACGACCAGCAAAAGCACATCGTCTCCGCCGCCTAGCTCGAACGCACAGCCGTCACGCCGCAGACTCCCACAGTCTTCCATCGCCAGCAACCTCGCCGAGAAACGTGGCATACCGACCGCGAGGAGGACCACCAGTGGCACGGCTGTGAACGTTGCAGGGGCGATAGGGAGTCGCGAAGAGCAGGGCGCCACGCCAGTGCGCGATCTGCTAGCACAGCAGTCGCGCAAGGCAGAGGCCAGTAGATCCAAGGAGCTTGCATCAAAACCGTCGCCAGCACCACAACCTGCCTCACCACCCGCCGAGGACAACTTCCGTCGCTTCTACTCAGCATTTGGGGGCGTCATATCCGCCATCTCCGCGCCGCTAGCATTCACCTCCCTACCACTAAACCCCACTCCGCCCGCGCCTGTTGCCGAGCCGCCCAAGAGAGAGGAGGCCAAAGGCGAACCCAGGACGCGTTCTCCTGAAGCCTCGCGCACTGTCAAGTCCTCCGTACCCGATCTCGCAGCGTTAATAAGCAAGCCTGCACTTCGTGCTCTCAGGGAAGATGGCACTGCGACTCTCGGTCCCAATGAGAGCTTCTATCTGGTACCGGGTACGGCTTCGTATGCCAGTATTCTGCAGAACAAGAAAGAGCAGGCGCAACATATGAGCTCTATCGAAGAAGGCCCAGGTTCCATGAAAGGCAGCTCCCACGAAGAATTTGTCGATGCTCGAGAAAATGTTGGCCCGCCTTCACCTACCAAGACTCGGCCATCGCGGACCAGGTCTGGATCAGGCGTAACCCCACAGCGAAGCATTCCTGCTGGCCGCGGCGCTGGGCTGAAGACCATGGAGGAGGTCGTTCTCGAGAATGAAACACTAAAAGCGCTTGTCGACAAGCAAGCCAAGCGTATTCAGATGTGGGAGCTCAACTCCCAGAACAGCTTCAACGCGCTCGCACAGTCCTTCCGTGCGCGAGGATCCAGTCGCATCTCAAGCGATCCCAGTGCACTCGCACATGCCTTGTCTCAGGGGTCCAATGCTGTACCGGCTCTTCCCTCACCACCGATTCCAACAAGCCAGCCGACATCTCCAGGCCCACAGCCAGACTCGGATGCAGCGCGCCGGATTGCAGATCTCGAGGCGCTGCTCGCGTCCCAGACTGCCAAAGTCAATGACTTGATGAGCAACAACGAGCACCTGGCAAAACAAAACGAGAAGAGCAATCAGGTCATCGCCAGGTATCGAGAGCAATGGGAGAAGCTGAAAGCGGGCGCAAGGAAGAAGGACCAGGAGAGAAGGGAGCGGAGGGTTGCTGAACTGAAAGCTGGCGAGGCAGCCAAGGACAGCGAGAGTGGTGAGGCTGAAGGCGATGCGGAGGGCGATCTCGAGGTCGAAGAACCTGGATTCGGCAAGGCGTGATCGCAGCTCGAAGCTCTGCGTAGAGGATGATGATACCCTAGACGAACGCCGCGGAGCTTGCTCCTATCATAGACCTACAGCTCTTACCTAACCACACATCATATCTTTGCATCCATTCTGATTCGCCCCTTACTTTATGCCAATACTGAAAACTCCTCGATCACCAGAACAACTCACTGCAGGCCTTTTCAAGACCGTCTCCAGATCAGCAAACAGACTCAATGTCCGTTTTGACCGAACCCTCCCCGACATCGGGCTAGGTCCACGGTGGGTCTTGCAATCACAGGGCGTGGATGACAAGTATGACAGCGACTCGCCATGTTCCTGCAACAACAACGACAGTGATGATCCTGGAGGAATTAAAGGGCGCGGTAATACTGATTGTGGGATGACGAGCGCCCCCTCACGTGCGGGACTGAGGTCATGCAGCGGCGTGTGTGTAGAAACGCAAGGTCCTCACTGGGTTCGCGGGATCTGATGGCGGGGCTGATAGAGATTAAGATGCTTGTCCATGCATGTCCGCTAGATACAATGCGTAAAAATTTGAACGTCACTGACCAATGACTTGGGCTGATAGTAAGAGATAGACACGGCGTCATTCGCTGGCCTGCTTGGCCCGACACCGCCGGGGCCGACGCCATCTTTTTACGTCTTTTGCTGCACACTCATGCCCCCTCCCACCACCAACACCTCCGCGACCTCTGCACAATAAAACACCAACGCTTCCAAGGGTTCTTCGTACCCGCCCTCTTCTGACCTCCACCGGCCGATACTACCGCGCTTATGCGTGCTGCTCCCTCCGTCTTTACTTCCCAGGTACGTCGTCCACAGTTTGCTGCCCTCATTCCTTATCGTGATGCATCGCACACCGCAATTCGTCGCCCTTAATGGACGCCATTGTCGGTTGCTTCGATGCATCCTCTTCCCTTGATCGATTCTTCTTCCATGTCTTTGATGATGGCTAATTGTTGTTGCAGGACTACATCTCAGGTATGCTGCTGTTAGCTTACCACAGCACGCTGAGCTGCAAACTAACTCTGCCAACAGACCACCTGTGGAAGGCCTCAGTAAACTGAAAGCCTACCCGATACAACCTTATACAGCCTACTACCGCTTTACAAACAACCACCCAACATGCTTTCGCAAATCCTCAAACCCGCCGTCCGCTCCGCAGGAGTCCTGGGACAGGTGACAAAGAACCGCACACAAGCCCGCTTCCTTGCTACCGTCAACACACCCACCGCCCGCGAGCCCGCCACACCCGCTCGCAGGGCCACACCCATCTCCCACGAAAGGGCCACATTCACCATCAAGGTTCGTACAGTGCTGCAGACCCTACGCAAACCATGCTAATTCGTTATAGAATGGACCCATCTTCTCTGGCCAGTCCTTTGGCGCCAAAGCCAACATCTCCGGCGAGGCAGTCTTCACCACCTCGCTCGTCGGCTACCCCGAATCCATGACAGATCCGTCCTACCGTGGACAGATTCTCGTCTTCACCCAGCCCCTCATTGGCAACTACGGTGTGCCATCCGCCGCCCGTGATGAGCACGGCCTGCTCCGCTTCTTCGAGTCGCCCAACATCCAGGCATCAGGCATCGTCGTCCAAGACTATGCTCTGAGGCACAGCCACTGGACTGCTGTCGAGTCTCTCGCCCAGTGGTGCGCTCGCGAGGGTGTGCCTGCCATCTCCGGCGTCGACACCCGTGAGGTTGTGACATACCTCCGTGAGCAGGGTTCTTCTCTGGCCCGCATCACCGTCGGTGAGGAGTACGATGCCGATGAGGACGAGGCCTACATCGACCCTGAGGCCATTAACTTGGTCCGCCGCGTGTCGACCAAGGCTCCCTTCCACGTCAGCTCGGCGCACGGCGACATGCACGTTGCCCTGATCGACTGCGGTGTCAAGGAGAACATCCTTCGCAGCCTCGTCTCCCGCGGTGCCAGCGTCACCTGCTTCCCCTTCGACTACCCCATCCACAAGGTCGCCCACCACTTCGACGGCGTCTTTATCTCCAACGGCCCCGGTGACCCCACCCACTGCACGTCCACCGTCTACAACCTCCGCAAGCTGTTCGAGACGTCGCAGATTCCCGTCATGGGCATCTGTATGGGCCACCAGCTGATCGCCCTCGCCGCCGGCGCAAAGACGATCAAGCTCAAGTACGGCAACCGTGCGCACAACATCCCCGCCCTCGATCTCACCACCGGCAAGTGCCACATCACCTCGCAGAACCACGGATACGCCGTGGACCCCACCACCCTGACCAGCGAGTGGAAGGAGTACTTCACCAACCTCAACGACCAGTCCAACGAGGGCATCATCCACGCCTCTCGCCCCATCTTCAGCGCACAGTTCCACCCCGAAGCCAAGGGCGGACCCATGGACTCGTCGTACCTCTTCGATAAGTACGTTGAGAACGTGCAGAAGTACAAGAACGAACAGTCTGCCTTTTCCGAGAGGAACAACAAGCCCAGCCCCCTGCTGGTCGACCTCCTCAGCAAGGAGCGTGTTGGTGTGCACCCTGCGCAGCCGGACTTTGAGCTCCATTCTCCTGGAAGGGTTGAGCAGGTTGATGTTGGTGGACCCGTTGCGCCGCCTTACCAGCAGATTTCCGTCGCTGCTTAGATGCTGTGATGGGAATGGGAATGGTGGTATTCGAGCGATGTGTTCTTAGTTGATTGGGTAGTTTTGTGACTATTTTGGCGTTTAGTGATGACTTTATATCAAATTGATACCGAGGGAGGATCAAGTAGTGTAGCGTTTTCGGTTTCCATGTATACAATAAATAACACAATCAAGTCCGAAAATTTGAATGAACTGTACCAATTGATGTTGTGATGCTTGTGATGCTCCTGTTCATCTTATGTTATACCTGAGGTGGCTAAGTTATGAAGTTAAATCATCTAAAGCACAGTAAGTGTAGATATTGAAAAAGGATCCATATCCTTCGAGCACACATATCCAACACAATACGATTCGCTCCTCGCTATACTATATACATTTAGCAAACCTCATCTTCCCTCCCCGCTTCCTTAATCTCCCCTCTCCACCCTCCCATCCTCGCCCTAATTGTCTTTAAACAACAATCTTCCCCTCCAACCTCACATCCCTCGAACTCGCTCCCACGTACACCCTAAACTCCCCACCCGGCACCATCCACTTCCTACTCCCGCTATCCCAAATACTCAGATCCCTCTTCCTAAGCTTGAACTCCGCCTTGCCACTCGCGCCCGCCTCGAGCTTCATCTTACTGAACCCACGGAGCTGCTTCGGGGGCGTCCCTGCGGACGCCGGATAGCCGATGTAGAGCTGGGGGACCTCAGCGGCAGAGACTTTGCCTGAGTTGGATATCGAGGCCGTGACGGTGGCGACTGTTTCGAAGAGGTCGGAGGGCCCGCCGGGGGCGATGGGGCCGGATGCTGGGCCCGCGGACGCGGTGGATGCGATGGAGAGGTCGGAGTATGTGAAATTTGAATACGACAAGCCGAAGCCGAATTCGAAGCGCGGGGCGATGGACGCGCGGTCGAAGTGGCGGTAGTCGATGTCGAGGCTCCAGTCTTTGTCGTCGCCGCTCTTGATCGTTGTGCCGTAGTCTCCCGCCTTCTTGGCGATTGTGTATGGCAGCTTTCCACTGGGGGATACGGAGCCGTAGAGAACGTCGACGAGCCCGTTGCCGGATTCTTGGCCTGGGAGACCGGCCCATACGACGGCGGTGACAGAGGGGTTCTCGATCCACTCTTCCATGAGGATGGGGCCGACGGAGTGCACGACGACGACGACGTTCTTGTTCACGGCCGCCACGGCCTTGACGAGCTCGTTGCCGTTGTGCCACGCGTTGAGGTCTTTGCGGTCGCCTGCGTTGCCTTCGACGGTGATGTAGCCTTCGCCGCCGTTGGCGTTGATGCAGACGATGGCGACGTCGGCGCCTTGGGCGGCGGATGCGCCCTGGGACGTGTTGTCGTTGGGCGAGGACTTTACGGTCGATCCGTCGGTTTGGGCTTTTGCTTTGATAGCGTCCAAAGGAGCGATGAGGTACGGGAACTCGACGGAGGCACTGCCCCACCCAATTGCGAGGGTGCCGTCGTTGCAGCCGCGGTCGACGCAGGCGTTGGCGCCCTTGGGGGCGACGATGGAGTCGAGGCCGATGACGGCGATGGTCTTGGGCTTCGCGAGGGGAAGAGAGGCGTTGTCGTTCTTCAGCAGCACGATGCCGTCGCGGGCCATGGCGCGAGCATTGGTCTTGTGGTTGCCGCCGACGTTGTGGTTGCCGATCTTCCAGGAAGTGAAGGAGGTCTGAGGGTAGCCTTTGTCTTGGCCGAGGAGGTACCAGGACGCGAGGATGCGCTTGACCATGTCATCAACGCGAGCTTGCTTGACTTGGCCGCCGTTGATGGCGTTTTGGAGGTTCTGGCCCCAGTACATGTTTTGGTTGGCGAAGTCGGTTCCGGGCATGGTCATGTCGAGACCGCCGTTGGCGCTTCCAGTCGTGGTGTGTTGGGCTGGAATTATGTCAGTTCTTGCTGCCAGGACGATGTTATCGAAGACTCACCATTCCAGTCAGACATGATATAGCCACGGAAGCCAAGCTCGTCTTTCAAAAGCTTGTTCATGACATAATCGCTCTCGCACGCCCACGTTCCGTTGACCTTGTTGTAACTGCACATGGCAGCCGCAACATTGGCATGGACTGCATCCATAAAAGGCCAGACATACAGCTCTCGCAGCACCCTGTCATTCACGTCCGAGCTCATTGTCTCGCGGTTCAGCTCCTGCTCATTCGCAACCCAATGCTTCATAGTCGCCTGAACACCAGCCTCTTGCATACCCTCGATGGTCTCCGCCATGGCGATACCCTGAAGATACGGGTCTGAGCCGAAGCCTTCCCAGTTGCGGCCGCCCTGGGCGAACTTTCCAAGAGGGCCAGAAGTGGGACCAAGCTGAACATGGATACCGAGCTGCTTCGCCTCTTGTCCCAAGAACAGACCGCGCTCTCGAATGAGGTCAATGTCCCAAGTGCTGGCTGCATGGATACCGGACGCGAATACAGTGGCGCCTTGGACGTAACGAACACCAACGGGGCCATCTTGGTCGTGTCAGCGTGAGTTCTGATGTATTGATGTGATTTTATGATGTATGATTCATCTTCTCAGGATGTCGCTCACTTACCCTGAAGACACAGGGACGGGTACCCGATTGAGTTTGCAGCCTTAGTATTGCCCACGCAAGGTCCCTTTTGCCAGCCCAAACCAGTGACGATGCCGATTTTGTCACTTGCTGATAGCTTGGCTAGAGAAGCAGTGGCCTTGGTGTACGCGTCGTCCCAAGTGCCAACGGCACGCTTTGAAGTCTTCTCCTCGGTAGGAAGAGCTAGTCCAGTCAGCATGGTCAATTTCGAAGATTGTTCTCATATCCTACCAGCAGCCTGCGTGAGTGCAGCTGTCGCCAGCACGGGAAGGAAAAAGTTGCGCATCTTGGAATTCGCAGCAAAAGCCTACCTGTTGATCGACGTGCCTGCACGCTTCCATCTCGAGCAGCACCGTATTATGTACTTTTGCTATCGAGCCCAATTCCCGGAAATTCCTCGACCGAGGATATTGCGCTGTTAAAATTGCTCAACTTGGCCGTGCTTGGAAATGGGTCTTGTCACCCCAGATCTTCCTGGATCTCCATTTGTCGGCGGTGGTATATGACCAGCTAGGTAATTTGGCCGTGGAGTAATTGATGGGGTAGAGGTACCCTTGATGTGTCCGCGGGCCGTTTACCCAGTGCAGTATGCCAGGTCCTGACGAATCAGGTTGAAGACTAGCGCGTCACGCGAAGTTAATACCGGGAATCTCAATATCAATCTGTCAATGTGCGGAAGGTGGATCTACAACTTGTGGGGAAGCATGCGGCTCAGCCTTGAGGACTCAATATGACGCAGCGATGGGATTGGTTGGACTATCGCTGCTCGTCGACCCTGCTCGCCTAGTTACATGCTAGATGACGTGAATGCTATAGTGCTGGACTTGCAAACCCATTGCTATCGTGGCAACGAATAGGTACCCGCCCTTGGATCGCGTTGTCGGATCCGGTCGTCTTCCGTTAAGTGAGCTTGGGAAGTCTGCAATTTGTGGAGCAGAACCTCGGAAGAACACGACACCTTCCAGAAAGCGCACTTCTGTGCAGCATGTGCACACGGCAGTCGTATGCCAAGTGCTTCACGGAAGTATTTGTACGCCCGGAACGGAGTGCTGCCCATCTGGCAAGCGTCAGCAGACGACACAGAGTTGACCTCTGGTTTGTTACTTCAAAAATTTGCCGTCCTATCGTGTCGAGCCAATGCTTGGTATTGCGATGGTGCGCGCAGTTTGAATGCAGATGTGGTCTTAGGAGCGGGTGGAGCTCATGAGTACTCGGCAGCATACTGGCAGTCATCATCGAGGTGAAGGCAGTGAGCGCAAGTAGGCCGCTCTTCTGTGCACTTGCGCCTACGATTTTGGCAATTGATGCATCCATTCTTCGACCGCTGTTTCTTCACGGCAGCTACTCCGTATTGGCAGGTCCAGAGCCATCTCCGGCATTGGTTGCATGCTGGTTTGTCTTCGTTGTATTTGATTTTCTTCTCTCGACACCGAAGGCAGGCTTTGCCTCTGACAGGTTTAGGCGGTGATGTTGTCTTCGATGTCTTCCGGATGGCTGATGGGGATGGTATCTCCTTTGCTTTCTTCGTCTTCTTTGGAGTTGTCGCCTTCTTCGTACTCGAGGATGCTGGTGCTGCCTTTTTCGGCTTTATCTTCTTCACAGGTTTGGGACTCTCGGGCGCAGTGGAAGTGTCGAAATCGGGATCGTGATAGTTATTTTCGATATCAATCTGGTCCTTTTTGGTGCGTTTCCTCTTGCGTCCTTTGGCGGCGTTGGCTGCTGCAGATTCGGACGATACAAGACCGGAGTTGGACTCAATTGCCAGTGGAGGCAGACTACTGACAGTGTGGACTACTCGGAGAACATCTCCTGGGGTTCGGTCTGAGCAACATACCTCTCGTCGACCGTAGGACTGCCATGAAAAGGATTGTGCTTGTACACGACATTGATAGCCTCTCGCTTGATGGAGAACTTGATGTGGAGGGCACCGCCGCAATCGTACGTCGGCAATGATTTCGGACCTCTCTTCTTCTCGATGTTCTCGCTGTCGTCGCTGTCCTGCTCTTTCTCTTTCTTCATGTTGTTCTTCCGATCCCTGTTCTGCAGGCTGTCCTTGCACACATACTTGCACCGCGTGCCATCGCCGCCGTCTTTGCTCTGCGCCGAGCGCTCAGAGTATCTATAGCCATCGGCTTCCTGGATGACTTCAATGATCGACCTGTGTCACGCGAGTCTTCTGTCACACTCATCTGCATGTTAGTGGTACCTTGCGATTGCGCGCTGCGCTTTCAAACGATCTTTGCCGTCGATATCGCGACACAGTGCATAGTCGACTGTGATGCTCTGCAAGTAGTCGGCAGGCTGTATGAGCGCGTCTAGAGCTGGCTGGAGAGCCACGGGAATAGTAATGGCTGATGCTGCCGCGAAAATGAATTCGGTCACAATCTCCACAGGAATCAGACTGCTCGCATTCTTCTCGATTTCGTTTCGCATCGCGCCATCGAGAGACTGCACATTGTTCAGTCGCCTTGCTTCCTCGGATCAGGCGTAGGTGCATACTTCGAGCGTGGGACATCGATAGTACACGTCGGGCTTCAGCCCCGATGATAGCGGAGATCCAATTCGTCTTCAAGATCGTCCATGTTGTCGCGTGATGCATGCGTCTCTGAGGAGGCCTTCTCCACCACTGTGCATCGACGCGTAGGGTGAAGCGTGCGATGGGGCCTGGGCGAAGTCGAAAGGAAATTGGCTAGGTCGTTAGCGCGTCCGCTCTGATTGGCTGCACGTGTCGGCAGGCAGATTCTAGGGTCCATGGCCAGGGCTGCCATAAAGTTTGCATATTTCTGAGATGTTTCGCGCCAGCAGAGGCTCCATTGTGGATGGGAGTCAACCGCGAGCATGCATTGCGTCTCGACGTCGGCTTCTCTGCCGGGCGCAGATGCAGGGCAGCCATATTGGGACACAAGGACAAATCGGGGCACAGTCGCGTCTGTGCTAGCTATTCGATACCGGTAGATAGATCATGAGCCACGTTCATTGTGCTCTGCTGTGTGCACGGACCGAAGCCTAAAGTGATCTGGGGCCTGGGGAGCTTGACAGTGAGCGGCGGTGGAATGCAGGGCAGCGCGATGAAGGGGCTTTGTGTGTGTATGTAGTCTGCAGTGGCAGCCCTTGGGCAGGAGAGTGTTGGCTCAAAGGGCGACTACTCGGTGCGCTGCGCTGGGTGCATTCACAGAGGGCGTCCCAAAGGGTGCCGGGCCTGGGCCAGCAGATGATAATGCAGCAAATGGCACGACGCCGTTGAGCGGGAGCTTCTTAGCGCAGCGCAGCACAGCGAGCACTAGCTATCTCAGTCTCGGTGTCTGTCAGGTCGGTCGAGTCCCCCAGCAACATCGCTGCCACCGCCCACCACTGCTCTCCGCCTTCATCGTGTGCCCTCGATCACGTCCGCCGGCTGCTGCTGCCGCGTCTGCTGTGTCTTTGTGCCCGCCCGTCTGTGCCGCTCTCTCCACGCAAATCCCGCAATCGCACGCTCATTGTCCGACAGCCGCCCCATCTAACGTTTCGGGTTTCAATCTCGACCAGCCAGTGTAGCACGCACCGTCACGGGCCCGCAGCGCGACTCACAGCACCCAGCAGCCCTCAGGAGTCACATCGCGCACTCTCTGTGTGTCTTTTGCTGCCGCGCCTCAGTCGTTTCGACCCCTCGCTTGGACAGCGGTAGTCTGCGCAGCTCCATACAGTAGCTCGATAGCTTTATCTCCGCATCTTCTACCCCAGCACCGATCCTCACCTCCTGCACGCCGTGTTTGCACCCTCGAAACCAAACATTCGCTCCCACCGCCTGTCACTTTCTGGACGCCCTCGACCCCCACACGCTGCTCAGCATACATACTCGCCGCCATGGTGGTTGCGACCATAAAGTGCGAAACCTGTCTCACCCCTCTGTGCAAGCAAGCTGCGGCACTTTTTCAGGGTCCAATGGCTAACCAGATCCCCCACACAGGTGTGTCGTCGTCGGCGACGGTGCTGTCGGCAAGACATGTCTCCTCATCAGCTACACGACAAACAAGTTCCCCTCGGAATATGTCCCCACCGTCTTCGACAACTACGCCGTGACCGTCATGTGAGCTTCCCGTTCTGACCACTACCCACGTAGAATGCACCATTTGGAGGGGTTTACGTAGATGCTGCGGACGCATGCTGACGAGAGAAGGATCGGTGATGAGCCATACACATTAGGACTGTTTGACACTGCTGGTCAGGAAGATTACGACCGTCTGCGACCCCTGTCGTATCCCCAGACTGACGTCTTCCTCGTCTGCTTCTCCGTCACATCGCCCGCCTCCTTCGAGAACGTCCGTGAAAAGTGGTTCCCCGAAGTACATCACCACTGCCCTGGTGTGCCGTGCCTGATTGTAGGCACGCAGGTCGATTTGAGAGAAGACAATTCCGTCAAGGACAAGCTAGCAAAGCAGAGAATGGCGCCTGTCAAGCGCGAGGACGGCGAGAAGATGGCGAGAGAACTCGGTGCAGTCAAGTACGTTGAGTGTTCGGCACTGACGCAGTACAAGCTGAAGGACGTGTTCGATGAGGTATGATCAATCGTGCGGCAGGAGTCACAAGGTACTGACAGAAACGCAGGCGATTGTAGCAGCGCTGGAACCACCCGCGACACGTGAAACGAACAACAAGAAGAAAGGCAAGAAGTGCACCATTCTATGAGGAGCCGGGCGGAGAGTTAGACGTGGCGAGCATTTGTGGGAGCTTGGATTGCAGATCTTTTATGAAAGGCGTGATTTTCTGGATACCTCTTCGAACTTTGGGCGCCATTCGCCAGTAGCGATTGTACTGCGCTGCATCAATTTTTCGTATTCCCCATCGAGTCCCTCCTCAGATCTCTACATATCCATTCGTGTCACGTGTAGGTCCAACATTAAAGATGGTTGCAGGTAAGACAACCGAGAAAGAGTTAGCTTGGGCAACAATAATTTTGTCTGACATACCTTGCTGGCACACGTACATGCAGATTCGCGGATGACCTCAAGTCACCGCTTCTAGACGTTGAGTGCGAAAGCCAAGTTGGGGCCGCGTTGGTGCATTACATTTTCGTTGCATTTCCATCTTCACGTCCTTTCACTGCCTCGACTTTGTTTTGGCCCGTAATTCCGTTTGTTGTTTTTGTCATGCGTTGCCCATAGCAGCATACGTCGGCGACCCCGTCACAAATTTTGCTCTCAACACCACTTGCACGTCTCACACCCTCGTTGGCAGATTTTTGGCTCAGCCACTTCACGCAGGCTCTTGTCAAGACTCGACGTCTTTGGGGTCACCCTCCTTTCTCGAACGCAGAGTCGCATGTCCCAGGTCTAACTCATAGCGTCATCTCACACGTCTCCGAAGGCGCAGGCAAACATGTCGGACACAACGGAAGACCTCAAGAAGCGCCCGCCCCCAATCCAGATACCGCCTCTTCCTCGACGCGTACCAGCCGTACACGCCTCGCACTCGAGTACTGGGGGACAGCAGCAGCAGGTCCCGAGGAACGCGTCTTCGTCGACTCAGCAGGGTCAGCGCTCTGCGAGTACACCACTGACCTCACCACTAGATCATGACGTACCGCCTCTGCCACCTTCTGGTTCTCAGAAGAGCCGCACTTCTGCGCTCAATGCCTTGCACAACCTCATGGAGGAGGCGCGTGGTTCGCCACGAAAGTCAGAGCATGGGTCTGTTATCACGAGGTCCTCGACTCGCACGAAACGTTCCGTACGCAGTCGGGGCAGCGCACAGTCAGGCCAGATACCGCCAGAAGGTCAAGAGAACGACCAGAGGACGATGCGGGGCAAGATGGAGGCTCAGACTGAGCGGAACTTGTTCAAGATGACTGGCCAGGTGCCGCCTACGCCTTTTGCGAGTGAGTGCCGACAATGGTTTGTCAACTTATATATTTCTAATGTAGACAGACTCGGTCGGTCAGCACGAGGTGCTTATCAAGACACAAGATTTGCGCGAGCAGTGTCGCGCCGCCAGCAACGAGAAGAAGGCAGAGGTTCAGGACCCATTCAGGAGTCCAAAGAAGAAAATCTTTGGTATGCATCTTCCGACGTTCGGCAGGTCATCGACGCCGACGCCGCCTATGCCGTCGAAAGCTGCTCAAGTCTTTGGCCAAGCGCCTCGAAACCCAACCAAGGCTGTGCTGCGACCCATCAAGCCGGCAGGTCCTTTCAATACACCCACCAAGAACCCGCGCTCAGATACGGCAAAGTCGTTGCCGGCTAAGCTTGTCGACCAGACTGCTCATACTCACAGCCACCACACTGGAGCCACACGCCGCAATCGCCAAGTCAGCCGAAGGTCACCTCCCCAGGAAAAGAAGCAGTCCTCGAATGTGGTGAACTCACCGCCCAGACACGGTATCCTCTCTTCGTTCGAGTCTGGTGCCCCGCCAACACCGCCCGCGAAGGATACACCACCCGAAGCCAGGGCTTTGGCACAGCCAGCAAGCCCTCTCCGCCGCGCGGCACCGTCTGGGCATCTGCGGGAGAAATATGGCGTCGCTTCTGGTTCTGGCGGACCTTTCCCATTCCCCGCATTCGAGCTGACGCCTCCGCCCTCTAAAATGTTTCATACCGAGAATGATGCGATAAGCCCGACTAAACACATGCCGGCCAATGCCGACGAGTATAAGAAGCTCATTGCTGGTGAGGCTCTTCCATGGGCGTCCATCGCGAAAGAGCATTCGACATTTGAGCTGCACACAGTTGCCGAGGTTGGGGGTGAAGAGGAGCGCGAAGAGAGGCAGAGTCCACTACACAACGCCTTCACTGTTGCAAGTGACGACCACGAGGATCAATTTGAACAGGAAGACGTCTTCAACAGCCGCTGGGAGCTGAGTGCTCTTGAGACTCCACATTTTCCTCGCCCTGACCGTAGAAATGAGGAGCAGCAGAGTGGGGATGGCGAACGAGACAGCCTTGGGTTCGGCCTGTTGCAGCCACGATTCTACTCGCCGTCCAATCGTTCTGTACAGGCCTTTGCAGACGGCGAAACTCCATCGAAGAATGTAAGTTGTCGCTCCCTCTCTCACCTGCTCGGGTGGGGCGTCGCTCCTGCCTCGCCGAAGTAGCTTGGCTGCCTTCACCTCGCAACTGCCGCCTACCTTCTCGTTTTTCTCCGCACAACAAACTGACAAAACTTACAGTCTGACACCAACCGCCTTCTGTGCACTGTCACCTCGAGAGCTGAGCTTTTCCAGCATCCAGCAAGCTCCAAGAACGACTCGATCGAGCTTGTCTTCCAAGGCGACATGGGCGACATCAATCCGCAGACCTCGGTGAGCGATCCGGTGCGCAGTCCCTTCAAGGGCAACAGCAATCAAGCAAACGGGATGCAGACGCGCGACGACTCCGCGCTGGCCGCCCGGGTCATGAAAGAGCTTCGGATCGATGAGGACCGCGAAAAGCATCCACATCAGAACGGCGCCAACAGTCTTCTGCAGCCAGACCAGTCCTCGTCTAGACTCACCGATATGCTGCATGGCATCAGTCCTGGACGGGGTGAACATGAAGGCCGGTTCCAGCCCAACTGTCCTAGTGCGGTGCCCAGTCCCCTACATAAGATACTGGGCCCTGGAGCAACACAGGCAGCTCTGCCACCTCGCCTTGACTCATTAGGCGTCTTCGGATCTCCCCACGCACCAAGAACGATCGACGATCATTTCTACATGACCAACGAGCACCTTGACGTTGTCGGCAAATCCACCTGGGATCTGATCGAGCGGTTCCAGAAGAGCATGCACGAATCCTCAAACACCAAGCACGCGCAGCTGGTAGCAACTATCGGTACACACGTCGAGGACATCAAGATGCAAGTCGACTCCGTGAACGAAAAGGCAGATCGGTCGACTGAACAAAATCACAACATCTCCACTAAGCTCGACAAGCTCTTCGCCGTCGTCAAGGATGACGTGGTTGGCGCTTTGACTGCGCAAGACAAGAAGACAGCCAGCATCGAGCAGAACGTCAAGGACTTGCAGAATAATGTGTTGAATCTGCAAAAGGCATTGGAGCACACCAGGACTGGACAACAGAACGGTGGCACACCTACATCAGCCACGATGCTGGGCGTGCCACCTGGCATCCCAGACCATCGTTCGCAACCTTCACTTGCAGGATACTACGACAACATCATGAACTCAGCACGCGATAACCACCCTTCCATGCAAGATCTTCGCAATACCGGTGATACTCACACTGAGTCTCGTGGAGGATATGGCCCCTATGGACAGCCGTATGCTCCGCGCAACGGTTACTCGGGTCGTGGCAGCAAGGAGGACCGTCCCTACTCTGCGACCAACCCTTACCACTTTGGTCAGGGTGGTGCAGGTGGCAGTGCACAGTTCAACACAAGCTACGGCGGCGGCTATCCTGCCTACGGTCAGCAGTCGGATTCAGCCTATGGATATCAGTCGGGCTCAGGCAAGTGAGGAAGAGGGGGATGGAGTGCGGGCACTTTTGTGGTTCAGAGCAGTGCGCTGACTGACCACTGGCAGACTAGCCGTGGATGTTTGCGAAGTCGACATTTGTACAAAATAGGGTTCTTTGGGGGATTCTTCTTTACTTTCTCCGAGCGATTACGCTCTGCTTGAGGTGACAGTCCGCACTTCGATGTGCGCTCGTGCTGTTAAGCATTCGATTACGATCATACGACTTTTAATAGAATCAAGTCAGATTTCTTCTGAGCTAGGGCTTCTGTTCTTTAGGATGATGCATATGTAACGTGTTGTCTACACAAAGAGCAGACCTAGGGCATTGGATACATGGTACAAGCCCCACCATGCTGATATAGAATGCTGGGTATCTCTCCCTCTAGGTCTAATACTCGAGACGTTGCTCCTCTTGTTGCGCCGGAACTTGGTCTGACCTCGGCACCCATGTCCTCCAACCTCTTACGACTTCTTCCCACATCACCCCATTGTGAAGAACTCTCCACTCCCCCCGCAGACGCTCATATTTTTTCATAACCAGAAACTCTCCCAAACCTCTCATCCTCACGTCGTAAACAACGTATCCTCCTCCCTCAAATACTCCCCCACATCCGCCTGCCTAAACGTAACCACGCCCGTCGGATCCAACTTCCTCGCCTCCGCCGTGCTCCTCGCACTAACCCCAAACCCCAACGGCGTATCATTCATACTCAGCACCACGACGCCCTGGTGCTCGGGACAGTCTTCGCTCCATCTTCCGACATGCGCTTTCAGCACGTTTCCCCCGTAGAGGAACGGCATCTCGCCGTTCGCCTTGACCCATACCTTGTAGCGGGCGTGCGGCGCGATGACAGATAAAGCGGTGATGTGTAGCCGGAATTTACCGGTTTTTGTGAATTTTCCGAGACAGAGGCCGAGGGAGAGGAGGGAGTCGCGGGAGACGGAGGTGGCGAGGTTGGAGAGGGAGGAGCGGACGTAGTAGACTCTTGAGCCCTGCGCGATTGATGTGTTAGTATTTGTGGTGGACGTGGTGGAAGGGGAAATGGTGGAGTGATGTACCTGCACGCGGAAGACGTTGCGATCTGAGCCGCCGGAGGGGTCGGCGATGAGGTTGGAGATGCCTTTTCCGCAGTATGTGGCGAGTTTCTCGAAGAGGACTTTTGTCTCGGGTTCTGTGAGTGGGCGCATCTTGACTTGTTGTGTGTCGAGTTTTCGAGTTTGTCTGTTTGCTGTCGCAAAGTCGGAGATGGTGTCGCGCGCCGGGAACTTTTTCTGTGGAGAAGCAGCGCCAAAGTTTCTGCCACCGCCTTTCGACAAGTGCTCCACCAAAATTTCTTGTGCAGAACTGCTTTTGCGACCAACGGCCGAATAGCCACTTCCACGTATCCATAATATTTACGAATTATGTCGCGCATTCCGGCTGCGAAGAGGAGACGGTTGTCGCCGCCTGAGGACGGGGCGTATCCTCTCCCGGCGAAGAAAGAGAATCACAAGGAAAGCTTTCTCAAGAATGCGTCGAAATGGGACCTCGAGCAGGACTACGAGACGAGGCCGCGCAAGCTGAACAAGAAGAAGGAGAACAAGCGATTGCCTGTACGGACAGTCGAGGGATGGGTTGCACCTGCGCCTGCGCCCGAGGCCAAGGACGAAGACTCGGACAGCTTCCTCGGATCTGGCGACGAGGGGGACGAAGCGCCGGCAGAAGAGGAAGAAGAGGTCGTCGAGCCGCCCAAGCCTAAGATACCCGCACGGCAGCAGATATTCGAGGCGAAGGAGGAGCTGGCGCGGATAGCGAGCTTGGTCAATGAAGATCCCGAAGAACACATCCATGCGCTCAAGACGCTGGCAGCGCTCGCAGACTCGGAGAACGCGACGGTCAAGAAGCTGGCTTTGGCGACGCAGGTGGCTATCTTCAAGGACTTGATCCCGGGTTACAGGATACGGCCGCTTTCAGAGGAAGCCATGGGCGAGAAGATCTCCAAGGATGTTAAGAAGCTCAGGACGTTTGAACAGCGGCTTGTTACGGGCTATCAGGACTATGTGAATCATCTTGCGAGGCTGGCGAAATCTAGCGGATCGCACAATGAGCAGAATGCGAGCGTCGCAGCCGTTGCGGTCAGTTGCGCCTGTAATCTGATAACGGCGGTACCGCACTTCAATTTCCGCGGAGAGCTGCTGAAGATACTGATTGGGAAGCTCAGCACGAGGCGCGTCGATGCAGACTTTGTGCGGTGCAGGGAAGCACTGGAGAAGCTGTTTGAGAATGATGAGGACGGCAATGCCTCGTTGGAAGCAGTCACGATGTTGACTAAGATGATGAAGGGCAAGAATTATCATTTTGACGAGAGCGTACTGAATACCTTTCTCCACCTCCGCCTGCTCTCCGAGTTCGCACACAAGGCTTCGTACAACAGGGTCGATAAGAACGAAGACGAGGAATCGAGCAATAGGCAGATGAAGAAGAAGCGCGAATTCAGGACGAAGAGGTTGCGAAAAGAGCTCAAAGAGAAGAAGGCCATCGAAAAGGAGTTCAAAGAAGCCGACGCAGCCGTCAGCCACGAGGAGCGTGACCGCATGCAAGCAGAGACCCTGAAGATGGTCTTTGTAGCCTACTTCCGCATCCTCAAAGCACGCTCACCACGTCTCATGGGCGCCGTCCTCGAAGGCCTCGCGCGATACGCCCACCTCATCAACCAGGACTTCTTTGGCGATATCCTTGAAGCCCTGCGCGACATCATCACCACCGCCGAAGTCTCCGCTGCCGCTGCAGTATCGGACGACGAGGACGAAGACGCAGAAGACTCCGACGACGACGAAGTCCCCGAACGCAATCTCACCCGCGAATCCCTGCTCTGCGTCATCACCGCCTTCGCCCTCCTCGAAGGCCAAGACGCCGCCAAAGCAGCCTCAGCGCTCAAACTCGATCTCAGCTTCTTCATCACCCATCTCTACCGCACTTTGCACCCCGTCTCGCTCAACACCGACATCGAACTGAGCGCAAACTCCCTGCACCTCCCCGACCCCAGCGCCCCAGAATCACACATCCCCCTGAACAAAATCAACGTCCAAACCACCATCGTCCTCCTCATCCGCTCCCTCTCCTCCGTCCTCCTCCCCGCCGCTTCCCTCCGCGCCGTCCCGCCCTTACGCGTCGCCGCGTTCGCAAAACAGCTCATGACCATCGCCCTGCACTTGCCTGAGAAGTCGTGCACGGCTATGCTGGGCTTGCTGAATCGCATCACAAAGGCGCATGGGAAGAAGGTGGCGCCGCTGTGGAATACCGAGGAGCGCAGGGGGGATGGCGTGTTTGATGCGCTCAAGGGCGAGGTTGAGGGGAGTAATGCGTTTGCGGGGACGGTGTGGGAGGGGGAGTTGCTGAAGAGGCATTTTGCGCCGGGGGTGAGGGAGGCGGTGCAGGGGGTGGAGAGGAATGTTAGGGAGGGGATGAAGGGGTAGATTACCTTGAGAAATGCGCAAAGATGAGGAAGTAGGAGAGGTTTAAGCGTGTGGTAGTGGGTGACTGCCTAGTCATGCTTCTGTGAAGACATGCTGCATGATTGATGAATCTGTACATATCATGGCTCTCTTAGGAGGATCCTGGAACGTGAGATATCATTTCCAGATATCTACCGTTATCTCAAGTAGCGCAAATATTCGTACATGTGATCTATGTTGTTCTCTAGAGCTATTGGGTTCCAATGTTGATAAATGGTGGTAGGCGATTGGCCAGGTTTTAAGCAACGCGATTGGCGCCCTCTCATGTACCCTCCTGTGCTCAACCCACGACATGCACAACATCTTAGCCACTTTACGTTGAAACCACCACCGCTACGTCCTCATCAGCTTCCATCGACATTATCTATGTCCATAGAAGACCTTTCGAAGCATACGTCTTGGTCGTGTCCTTGGCCGTCGTTCCCACATGCCTAATCGGGACTTGAAGATACTCGCGAGCGACGAGCGACGGGCACTACCACTTAGCTCCCATGGTCATATGTCTGGGTGCGGAGAGTTAGAAGCTGATATCCGGGGCGTGCGATTGGTTCAAGCACTATCAATGGACAGCACTTCACACCCGACCACTCGCGAAGGCACCCTGTATCAAGGACATCATGTGTGCGTTATCGGATGGCTGGCAGTAGCGACGGCACTTGACAGTCGACCCGAGGGCTGAAGGTTTACTATAAGATGAAGCGGACGCCGTGGCCTACTGAGGTCTTTACTTCAAACCAAGTCCGCCTTCAAAGAAGCACTTACACGACTTGATATCACACAATGGCGACAAATCTCCTCCACTACTTCAACTTCGGCACCTCAGCCAAACAAGCATCCCCTACTAAGGAGAGTCCGGTCCGCGCCCTCCCTGCATCATGGTACACCTCCCCCTCCATGTACGAGATCGAGCGAAGAGCAATTTTCTCCCGTCGGTGGCTCTTCATGACACATCAATCGCGGCTCAAGAACGCGGGTGACTGGCTGCGGTACAACGTCGCGGGGTACGACTTCATCATCACCAAAGATCGACAGGGGGGCATCAACGCTTTCCATAATGTGTGTCGGCATAGAGCGTACCCGGTTGTCGAGGACGAGGGATGTGGGAACAAGAAGATTTTGGCGTGTAGGTACCATGGGTGGAGTTATGGGTTGAATGGGAAGCTGGCGAAGGCGCCGGGGTATGAGGGGTTGGAGTTTGATAAGGAGCAGAATGGACTGTTTAAGATTCATACGAGGGTGGATAGGAATGGGTTTGTGTGGGTAAGTTGACAATATACGAGGGATGTGTGCGAGATGATACTAATGTGTAATAGGTGAACATGGATGCGAAGGATGAACCAGAGGTCAGCTTTGAAGAGCATTTTGAGAATGTGGACATTCAGCAAAGATATGTCGATTCAGGGATCAATTTCGACAACTATGAGTTACATCATACATATGATCTTGAAGGTATGCTACCCCTGACCCCCTCGCGTTCAATCCCACTTCTTCACTTCCACGTCTGAGCAGATGAGCGACTAAAGCTAATGCCACTTCCAGGCCACTACAACTGGAAAATCCTCTCCGACAACTTCAACGAATGCTACCACTGCCCCACCACCCACCCCGACATCCCCGCCTTCCTCAACCTCGAATCCTTCGACTCCGACCTCGTCGCCGGCCACATCCAACACAACTGCGCACCCACGCCCGAACAAGTCGCCGCAGGCGTCAATACACACTCCACATACTACTTCCCCGCCTCCTCCATGAGCGTCTCGCGGCACTTCATCATGGTACAGAAGTTCCTGCCCTTATCCCCCACCACGTCGACCATGAGCTACGAAATCTACAAGAACAAACACTCGACCGACGCAGAGTTCCACCTCATCGCAGACATGTACGAGCGCGTGATGCGCGAGGATAAAGTGCTGTGCGACGCGGCGCAGCGGAATCTCGATCGGGGCGTGTTTGTAAACGGACTCATGCACCCAAAGTATGAGAAGGCGCCGCTGTTTTTTCAGAATACGGTTAGGGAGACGGTTACGCGGCATTGGGAGAGGGAGAAGAGGGAGGGCAGGGAGGTGTGGCCGGCGAAGAGGACGATGAGGGAGAATGCGGGGGTTAGTGAGGTGGATGAGGAGATTTGTAGGGGGGTGGAGTGTGCGGGGG
>QVXC01000516.1:0-22336 GCA_003501895.1 Phaeosphaeria sp. A1 3.1a | reverse complement strand
CCAATCTCTTGGTCCTGCCTTTCAACGAGGCTGTAGAGCCTCTTCCACCTGGCATCATTTTTGCCTCCTTCGATTGGAAATCGGCTGAGTTCGAAGTGATCCAGGAAAAAGAGATGCAAAGAATGCCTGAGGCAATCGGAGAGCGGTGTTTATTCAAAACTCACAAGAAAGGCAACAGGCCATTTTCTGCTTATGATCTATGCTTTGATCCTGGAGAGGGCTACTTGGCCAGACCCGACCTGAAATACTGCTTCATCACCCCACTTGAAAAAGGCCTGCACCAAGATGCTCTTGTCGACGACCTAGTATGCACGATTCTTAATAAGAATGCATCGTACTGCACATGTGGAGATGACGATCGCAGAAATGTCGATTGTAGAGATGAGAATGAATGGATGATTCTGTGCGACAATGTAAATTGCGAAGTCGGCTGGTATCACATAGAATGTATAGAAGAACGTGAAGATCACATGGAATGCATAAGGGAGGGTGGCGAGTACAAGGATTGGGTTTGTGAGACGTGCAAACGACAGAATGGTAACGTTCGTCGAACAGATTACGATAACGATCGCTGCTACGAAAAGGTTTTCCCTGAAAGCGATGAGCGCGTTCAACTGGCCAGAAGCGTAGCCTCTGCCTTACGAGACCGTTCGTTCGACACCGATGAAGTCAAAGCTATCTTTACCACACAGTCGAAGGAACCACTGGAAGTCACATACACAAACATTGGTCACAGCCTTCGGGAGAACAGGAAGCTGTCACTCTATGCTCTACGGCATCTGTCTAAACGCGCCCGAAGTCTAAGGCACCCGACTTAGTTCAGTCTGTCCTGCGAGGCATTATTCCGTCCACATGGTGTGATGGCTGCAGTGTTATGGATGGTACAGTTTTGCGACGTAAAACTTCGTCATCTCCTCAACGCGGGCAAGTATCATTCACAGTGCGATATATTTTATCATCCCGCCCTTGGCTTAGACGAATTAGTTCGTAGCTTCGTATGCTTTTCGATTGTGCTCATAGATTGGTGGTAACGTTTAAGAATCTATTGTTTTCCAGTCTTTTCGCGCTGTGACACACACTGCGAGTTGCGTGATTAATCCACCAATATGTCGCCGCGTACTCATCTCGGGCTCTGCGAAACACCACGAGTTCCGCTACGGGTGAATCTGATCTGCTCAAGAAGACAGCCGGACACGATGCATTCCGTGCCTTAGAGAGACACGAAAGCCCCAAAAAGATCGATCGATCCATCCTGTCAGGGGCAAACGTTTCGGAGGGTGAGCGTATATTCCGCGTCACTGCTAAGTTACCGGTGTCCCTGGAAAGACTATAATGTCCCCGCGCGAAGACATTGATATTACGTTGCTTCAATCTAAGCTCAATGTTTTGGTGAATTACATCACTAAACTTGGTGGAGCTGCAGCCCTTCTTCTCTTCGTTGTCCTCTCCATTGAGTTTCTGGTGCGTATCAAGGTGTCAGCCTGGCACCTCAGTTCACACGGTACACTGAGCTACATTTCACGTGACTCTGCTAGTCACCTGCTTACTCATCCTGGTTGTGTATATAATCGCTCTATGTAGCTCTCTTGATACAACAACCTTCTGCCTCATCTATGTCTGCCCTGTGCTCCCACATTCGACACAAGGAACTCCAGCTCAAAAGAGCCAAAACTTCCTCAATATCCTTATGTTGCAATGAAGGTTGTTGGCCAGACGTACTCATCTTGCATGATCACGGAGCCAGCAGAGACATGACGAGTCAACTGGTCACAGAGAATTCCGTAATGGAAATCAAGTCGCCATTCACATAAGTTTCACCAAGTGAACCTGTACAAGTGAACGCGTTGCGCATTACCTCAGAGACAAAGTTCTCGTAATCTTGTTGGCTACTTGCCCACATGACGGAATGAACGTTGGTCACCCAAAACAGTGCATGTTGACGAGTTGAGTCCTTTCGCTTGAGAGTCTTATACAAGGCGCTACGCTCATTGCCACGCCTATAAATGCATTCTCAATGTGGGTCTTCAGAGAGATCTTCGGCCCATTCAGTCTCACGACGAATTTCCTCTTCTTCTTCGGGCGTGAAGTCGTTCTAGATGTTGAATGTCTTGCGGATCTCGTCCGGGGACTTCCCTTTGATCATGTTGGCCACGATTTTGCAACCGAGGTCGAGCAGACCTTTGATGTCGAGGTAGTTAGCAGCCTGTGAAATTGTTAGAAATGGCAGACCAAGGTAATCTCGAGGAGAATCTCCTGGTCGACCTGCATGAACTTCTGATCCCACTCATCGATGTCGGTGGACTTCTTGCGTGAGTCAGAGTCGTGGTCCTGGACGGCGGGCGGGTCTTCCTTGTGGTGGTCGCACCACTCGAGAACCTTTTTCATGACAGCCTCGTTGACCTGCGTATTGGCAGCTGTATTTTATCAACACAGTGTGGCTGACAGAGACTCACGTTGGGGAGTGAATAGGTTCGTCAATTTCGCCGCCCAGATCCCCGAGCAGATCCTTGAAGACATTAGAGAGCTCGGCGACCTTGCGATCAACCTCGAAAGGCGCGTTGTCCGAGGTAGTGAGCTTGACGCGTTTGTCTAAATCTACGTTCTCTGTGCTCGCAGCCATCGTGTGTGATAAAGGTCCTTCGGCAGGCGATGTCAGTTTCATAACTACATTCTGCTCTTGGGGAAGCGGTCACCGAAATAGCCGTCTGTCGTGTAGGCTTTCGGCAACGCTCATTCCGCTCTCGGGCATCTCTTTAGCACAAGACTGTTATGCATAAGCAGAATGGTAGTAAGTGATATCAAAACATTCTTCGATCAATTGCCCCGAGTCTACTTATCTCACGCCGAATAGTCTGCAGCGAAGGCGATAACATGGGCCACGCAGATGATACAGTATAAAGCATGGCGGCACACAATCCCATTCAAGGCAGGGTTTCCATCAGTTCCCTTGTCGGACAAATTTCGAATTTGTCGACCGATTTGCGAAGCGGTTCTTACGCGGCTCAATGTCTTGGTTTGGGTTGTGGTTGGCGTGAAGACACATGCCTTGTCAAGCCGTACGCAGTTGGTGCAGCGGCCGTGTTCGGCTGCTTCAGACCAATAGCAGCGGTACTCTCGATTGCATGTCCAATGAGAAACAAAACGCAAGATGCTTACACTTGTGTTTACGCTTATGCTTCTGATCAGAGTCATGGTGGCGCGTATATGTCGCCGACAGCAACGCCAGCTCGTGTCGTTGGTGCTAACACGGAACCCTTGCTTCGGAGCAGGGGAAGCTGGGGTCTGAGGTGCTGCTATCTCTTGCATACACCTGCCAAAGTGGGGACAGTCGCGGGCTAGTTGCGTGGGCGTGGCACACAATTGAAGTCGCAACCGCGTCAGTAGCGGGCATGTTTTGCGTGAGTACTTGGTTCGAGCGGCTGAACCGTTCCGTCGGATCGACTCCACTAATGTTGAGTCCGGCTAATATGAACAGACGCCTGAGCTACTGTATGCAGCCGACGGAGCCGCGGTGAAGACCATTTCTTCGGTCTTCTCTCAAAAGGGCCATTTATGCGCGTTGTCATCGCGGCATCCGAGAATTCGTCCAGATTGGTTCCTCCAAGCATGGTCGTCAACGAATGGATAATTCTTCATAGGATCAGGTGCTGTGCCTTGGCTTTGGGCAGATGCGCATAAACATGATTGTTTCGAGGACGTTGCCGCGCCGTTTGTCGAATTCTGGCTGGGATAGGGGCTGAAAATTAGTGGCGCAAGCGCATATTATCGCTTCCCTTCTCAGAGCCGCCGAAGTTCCGTGCGCGAAACGAACAGAGGAATTGGAAGTGCACCCGCGGAGCACGTTGCCGGCCGTCCTTGACATAGGGATCCAAGCCTCGGTTGCGCAGACATCTTCTGAAGCTGTGAAGTTACAACACAGCCAGTCTAGGGGTCATAAGAACCGTAACGCATGACAGGACTTTTCACGTATATTCATGTTGTCCTTACCTTTCCTACTTTGCCATCTGACCTTGAGACAGCTCGCCAGCTGGGATGAGGGGGACCGCTCCGGCAGCTGCTTATCGATGCCTGATATGCTGTGGACAGGCCAAGCAATTGAGCAGAAGAGCCAAATTTTCGATGGCCACCATGCTCAAGTGCTTACATAGTCACAATACGCTGCCAAGCTCAGGAACAGCATGTGCGCTGCACTATCGAAATGCCATTCGCTAAGTGGATGAGGCATGGCCTTGTTTCGGCACTTCGCGAGCGTTGTGCCGCTGGACGCTTTCTCCACATCATCGCTTTCGCGTACTGTCAACTGAAGTCCGCAGCCATGCCGCGCTCGGATTTCTTCCTACTGGATGCATGTCTCGCTGCAGGACAATCCCTGTCAAGACTGAGGCGCAGCTTGATCCTCGTCGCGCGCTACCTGCAATCGCTGCGGCATCGGCTAGAGAAGTCTAACCCGGTCTGATCCGCCGGCTCTTGATTGCTCACTTGTGTCCGAGCGGGACACTGATAAGAGCCTTCTCTTGTTTCTTCACGCCTTCGAAACATATTCCAGCCGGCTTCTTACTTCTCGCTATGGCAAGTCACACTACCATGTCAGAGGATCTGGCACTTTTCAACAATCTTACGCTCGATGAAGAAGCACACGCGCAAGCACAAGCCGATTTTTTCTTGGCAGTCATAAATGAAGACACGGACAATTTGAGGGCACTATACAAGGAGCATGGGCAAAAATTCGATCTCACTCTCGCATGCACGTATCTAGGCGGCAGAATGTACATGGTGCATCTGCCTACGAAGCAGACCATCGTTAAACGAGATTCTCCCACTCGTCATCCTCCCACTGTTGGTCCTACCACTCTTAAGAAGGATACAATTGGCTTCCATGGCACGCCACTTGGCATAGCCCGATGCTTCGGCTACACTACTATCATCGAAGTGCTAGACAGCTTTCAGTTGGTACCGAATTCTGATGTAATTTGTCCGGAGACAGACGATGAACGGATGAGGAAGGAGATAATCACTTCACTAAACGAATTGTCCCGAGACGAGCGAGAGAAGACAATTCAGAACGTTCGTTCAGGTATAGAGAA
This sequence comes from Phaeosphaeria sp. A1 3.1a, assembly GCA_003501895.1. Lineage (NCBI taxonomy): Eukaryota > Fungi > Ascomycota > Dothideomycetes > Pleosporales > Phaeosphaeriaceae > Phaeosphaeria > Phaeosphaeria sp. A1 3.1a. Next base: position 17,252 of record QVXC01000516.1, on the reverse strand, counting down.
ATTGGGTAGTGGGAAGTAAAGTCATATACCTTCTAAGAAGCGTTGTGGAAACACGGAGCGTGAATGGCCAGGCTCAATATCGCTGCGTGAGGACCCCGGTACGCAGCCGAGAACAATGAAACCTGTCTGTTATCATGATGATCAACTTCTCCATTGCTCTCACTCGCCCTACTTATCACACATCGCTCACTTCTCTCACAGACACATTCCCGAAGCGACTAGCCTAATCTTCACAGCGGTAGCGCCAGCTTGTTGTTTTGGCGTGCGACGTGAGACGCAAAACAGCCTAAATAATTTTGGCAAATGCGGTGCTCGCTACAGTTCGGTGCACGAGACACTATTTCTTGCGGCCAATTGTCTCGATCGCTGCGCAATGTTGAAATCACAGATCTTCAGGTTCTTGGTGCAACTAGTCTTTTTATTGCAGACAAGTACCACGAGGATCATCGAAAATATCGTGTGAAAATAGAGCAGCTAGTCCAAATAGCTCAAGGGGCCTTTCCCCGATGATGAGCTTCGCGTAGTAGAGCATGGTATGCTTTAGAGACTACATTTTAGTCGTGGCTGGCCAGATCAAGCGGATGGACACAGACCACGCCTCCGCGAGATGGCTGAGTACTCTTTGGATACTGTATGACTCTCATGGACAAGCAATGGGCTATGTCCCGAGCTTGCTCGCAGCGAGTGCTTATTGCCTGTCCAATATAATGCTGGGAGAGACTTACTGGGTACATACAGTACCTGCGTGCGTTTTCTCCTGGCGGTAGAAATACTAACTCTGTATAGTCACAACGTCATGAGCATTACTCTGGTTATACGCTGACCTCAGCTCCGATCACTCGTTTCCGTCATGCTCGCGTGGTGACGAAGAGCAAGATGTTCTGCACAGTCTTGTTGAGCTCTTGTGTTGACTGATCACCAACCAACGTGAACACGAAATTCAGCTGTTGTGCAAAACATATTCTTGAGCAAGCTCGACTCAGGGATATTCGCTTGCGCGCTATCTGCAACAACTAATCTGACCGTCATGGTACACCAGAGACTCTCCGCGCTTGGCGGATTCCAGCGTGATTACAAAAGCGTGTGCGTCCATCCACTCGCTTTGCGTTCATATTCCACATGCTCGATCACAGTCACTCCTCCGGTACGTGACAGTGCTTACCGCCATGTTGTTTATTGTGGCCGCTGATAGCAACTTTGTTCGTATGGACGCCCAACACAATCCGAGCCGATTGACACTCGAGCAATATCTACAGGACTCTTGCACGTCAACACAAACGATACGTGGCTTCTCGAACAGTATGGCACCCTCTCTTGGGGTTTTTGCGCCCAAGCCTGCACCATACCGGGTCGACACAGCTAAGTCATTCACTTCGGATTCGAGGACACGGAATCGAGGCACCAAGAAGCGCATCAGCTGCACCAATGGACGAATGATACTCTTCGTGCAGAAAAGCACGGTTCACGGCAGAACCGCCACAAAGGCCCCAGGCATGCTGAATAAGCCAGGACCCAATTGGGAGTAGAGACTCTCTTATACATCTTGAGGGATATTCGACGGTGGCAGGCGGTTGCGCACGCCGACCTAGCAATGTGAAATCAACAAAAAGGCTGGTTATGAAAAACTAGATCGCTAAGTAATGAGACGGTCGACTCAAGTCAATGCACCTTAATGCAACAATTTCGGCTAGAATTCATGGACTTGTGAATCAACGCACCTGTCTGCCCCAATTCTCCAATAACTTGATCGTCCATACTGCCTTCTCCCAGCATATTCGCATATGAGGAGCTTATTTTGAAGTGTAGCAACTTGGCTGACACACTATAATCAAATAGAGGTAGCAGCGGTTAGGAGTCAGAAACATGAATGCCTTGATGTGACAGTCCCCATCTTTAATCAGGAGCTATCTGCGAAGGAAGTGAAAGAGCTCGATTAATACCTACAGCTCAGGAAGGAATCGGCAGCGCTCTTGGACTGTCAAATTGGTCTACTAGATACAAACCCGCTGATGTTCGCTTGGTGATCGCGCGCTTTCCTAGCACAATACAGTAGCAGTATAGCACCAGGGTCTGCAGATAATAGGCTATCTCTTTAAGTATGATGGGGATGGTGAAGAGAGCTTCAGCGCTGCATACAGAGAGGACAAGCAAGAAGGCATTACGTCATGCATTGAGCTGAGTAGCCAGTGCACGGTCGTCACACCGATACCCGATATTCTCTGGCTTACTGATTACGCTGTCGCAGAGTGTAAGCGCCAAGAGCTCTGTGGGAATAGGACTATGTGTGTATTGGTTGGCTACAGCGTTTCTATACGGCTATGGCATCTTTAGAGCCCCTTCCTTTGGTCGTCACATAGTCTCTGTAGATATGTAGCAGGAATCAATGTTGGTTGCATCCGCCGAAATGGGCCTTTCCACTTTCGGGCTTAGTGCATGAACCCCATGACGCGCTGCGCCACAAAGTGCTGTGCCGTGAGTTGCTAAAACATGCACAGACCTTGACATACGACAACGGCCTCCGCTGCCCATCATTATATCCATCGACTCTTCACCTTTACCTACATCACCTCGTATCGACGTACCTCGCGAGGCACATACGAACTGCAATTATCAATATGTTATGCTCAGTCGCTATTGAGCCGCAAGCAGCCGTTTACGACTTAGAGGCTGAATCGCGAGGAAATCTTTACTACGAGTATAAGAAGCTGAACAGAACAATATTCAAACTGCTAGACCCCAAGGGATTACTGAAGGGCACTGATTCCAAGGAAGCAATACAGATTGCACATGTTCTTGCAAAAAATCTAGCAGAGAGTCTCCGAGAAACTGTCTGCACCCAAATCTCGAAGGCTATAAAGTATCGCACTGAGTGGGGAAATCGCTAAACGTTCGCGCCACAGCGGAAGAAAACAAACCATGACAAGTACGTCCGCTTTTTGGAGGGCATTCTGCACCAATTGAGCGACTACGACAAAGGCCAGGAGGCGACACTGGCAACGAGAGATCAACACCTGGAAGAACGGGAGCAAGAGAGAGGGAACACGGACGATTTCAAAGGGTGCTTGACTCTCGAGCAAGCCGAGTTTCTAGCGTTTCTGGCGTCCCTCATGGCGCTGGCTAGTGAGGCCGCGGCGCTCTGGGGGGAGGTGGCAGAGGGCAAGCTCCCCATCTACACAGCCTCTACCTGTGAGTGTAGCTCATTGTTCTTATACCGGATGCTCTGCACTGATCTTTTGTTTCTGACAAATTATAGTGAGCGATGTCCTCCTCCGTGAAGCCGAGAGCCTGATTCACGAGACAAGACTGTTAGATGAGGAGGACGAGCCGTTGTTCTCAACCTCGACCAGGCCTTGGGCTGCCAGTACAGGGAATGAGAATGGAGTATCCCAGCCGCAGCTCGCGCAGGATTGGGTCGATGCCCTCGACAAGGTGGACGACTCAGGAAGCGTATGGCGCGAGCTGGCCACACTCCTGCCCGAAGTGCTTCATTGCGGAATTTCGTTCTTGTAGGTGAACCGCGCGCCGCGCTTCATTCATGCTTACCAGCAGGACGCTGATCATGCCTTAGGTGGCCGTCGATCAGTGCCGCGGCCGACGTGAGCTCCGCTTACCGACCGTACGTTGTTAGCATACTATACCACGGCATTAGGACCCTCCGCAGTAGTGACAGCCCCACGTCCGTGGCACAAGTTCCTCTCGTCACCCTCATCGCTGTAAAGACTTGCCTCTTGATCATGCGCAAAGGCGTTGACCTGGAAGCTGCGCACAAGGATGTCTGCGCCGAACTAAACAAGACCGAAGCCATCCTGCCCCGACTCTTGAAACAAAAGGCTTTGACACTAGAGCAGATGGACATATTTCGCAAGAAAGCCAAAAAGATGAAGGCTTGGGCCGGGGCTTGCACCGAGCCGATGAACTTGGGCGCAATCCACGCTTTTGCCCGGATGTACTGGGTTCACTGGTACGTTCGCATCACTGGCACCAACAGCCTACCGCTGCAGACATTCCTGTACCTCTGTGAGAAGAAACGACTACAGACATCCGATGATATAAGCGACGGCAATGATGACCAGCGCTTGGTCGGGGCCCTACTTGAGGACCGACGCATCGCACCGTACCTGTTGCAAGATGGGCGACCAAAAACAGTCTCTCAGTGCATCGAGTCGCTACGAAATTGGTGTCATCTCCCGACGTTGGACGGAAGCACGCTGGATGACAAGCACTTTGATGCAAGCAAGAGAGACAAGGCAATGAACATGGTAGAAAAGATCAGTAGCGGGAGAAGCATACATCTCACGTACATGTACGAGACGATCATGAACAACAACTATCGCGTTACTAAGCGCATGTACATGGATATGTTGGCCCGTATGCCCATGGAGGAGCGGAGCAACGGCCTTACAGACGCCACTCTCCTCAGGCGCTACTTGATCTGGGAGATGGACGCTCCCAGTTGCGTCGCACTTGAGGCTTCCCTCTTCAAGGCGGTGCAGGAATTGCCTCAGTGGGACGAGTTGCGCGTGGTCGCTCTCTTGAGAGCGATTTCAGATAAGAACAAATGGCAGAACGCGATCGCAGGAGTCCTTCAAGACGCGCTCCGGACGAAGCTATCTGCCGGGTACTACCATGTGAGCGACATGCTTCAGATCGCTCTTCTTAAGGCTGCTTTGAATGTCGCTGGCCACCAAGAGTCGCTTAAGGCCGCTCTTGTCAGCACTGTCAAACATAACCTTGGGTGGCAAGACTCATTTGTAGACAGTGTCCTTGAGTTTGCCATGCCACAGTGGCGGGAGATATTCCAAACCTTTAAGATCGAACCGCTAGCGAGGAGCCACAATGTAATCAGCAGCGCCTGCATGGGATGCTTGATGCCCACAAAGGAGAAACACAAATACATGATTGAGACGCAGGACAAAGTTATCGGTGGGCTCCTCGAAAATTTTATGGCGGATGCTAGACCAATTCTCAAGGAGGCTTACGGCATAGACCACATATGAGGTCTCTGACGTGTATTTGACAAAGAACCGCACAGTACTCCATTGGTATCTGTACTCAAGAGCGTGTGCATGGAAAGTTGATTGCGCGACCGCGCTCAGGTACTCCTTACTCGAGAATGTCACTACGGAATGCCTCATTCCAAAACAATATTCCTTCAGAGATGGTGTACCTTCCGCGGCATGATCCTCTGTGAGGCCTGCTCAGCATACGTTAGTTATGATCTCTAGATTAGAAGTGACGTAGGCTCAGATGAAGCGAACACTTGCACCTTGCCATGATGCTGCCGTACGGACCTAGTATAGGATGCACCGTGGTATCAACCCCCGATTTTTCCGCATGAGGTAAACACGCATTTTGTCCACCCTCAGCGCGCACAACGATCAAGCGTCCTTCTGATAGAAGAGAACACACTCGCTCCACCGCTCTAGGTGGCAAAATCAACGGGGGTTATGAGACTTTTTGTAGTCTCGCGATTCGGCAAGCCCACCCCCTCGTCGCATATGCAAGAATTTACTTCAAAGAAACTCTGAATTGTATTCAACTGCCCATGCACGTGCTTGAATTTGGTATGTCAATGGTGAAGGACTGCACTGCATCTCATCGTAGATCCTATGTCACAAGACAGTGGAGGTGGAGTACAAATTGCATTCCATTCACCGGTACAGTACGAAAGACAGCCAACAAAGACACTTGCTGCGGCTCAGTGCTATGCACGCGCTTCATGAGCCATGGGAAACGCCAGCTCCAGCGACGTTAGCGAGCGTATCAGACGAGATATAAATCTTTTCTTAGGCAACTCCCCACAATTTAGGAAACCTGGCACTGGCCCTTGCTCATTGTGTCATGCAGCAGGACAGGAGCCAGAGCTGGCCTTGTTAAACATTTTACCACAGAGTCCGGGGTCTTTGATCCCAATAGCTGAATTACTAGCGCAGCCCAGTGTGAGAAATCAACGTGCCCCAGCCAGGTCATGCCTTAACAAGCACCGTGCCTAACGACCCTTATCTATATGTCGCTCGCAATGCTGCTTCATTCTTGCCTCGGGTTCTTATGCAGGGGAGTATGGCTGAAATTATGTCAGCGACGATACCATAGCACATATGCCGACTGACGGTAGAGTGCCACAGCTGTCCTAGTCGTGTAGCAAGGTGTTCTCGTGCTGCTCCAAGAAGATTTGGGACGTCTACGTTGCCCATTGTCTTGATCAAGGCAAGTAATACGTCCGGAGTACTGAACAGCTTCATTGCCTGCGATGGTTGCGAAACTTTTGAGGTATCCTGTAGAGTCAACTAAATTAGAGACAGATATACTCATAGGTCGATCATGCTACAATCTAATGGCAACTAGTACTACGCTTGGAATGCTTATTGCACGCCATCGTTTTACTGTTACATTGATAAACTGTCTGTAACCGTGACGAGAACCTGTTTCGGATGACCTGGCCAATAAGCTAGTCACTAACTTATCTCACATCGCAGACCAGCACAACTTACAAGCTGACCGATGCTGAGTAGTTGCTTCGGTAATTTCAGTAGGGCTTTGATTAGTGAAGAAATCATGTTCCCGTCGTCAACTTGAACAATGTAACGTGCTGTACAGTTTCAGACAGCATATTAAACCAAAGTTATCGTACTGCGGTGCTAAAAGCGTGAGGTTTGATTGAGGTGCTGCGAGGCTGACGAGGATGAATAGCGGCATGATTTTGTATTTCCCTCCCATTTGATTAGGACAATGTTCCGTAGAGTAGTCTGGGATTATTTTCACATAACTTACTTGACATGCGCTCATGTGTTGCGACGTCTGAATAGCGCAACGTCGGCATTGTGTCTCGGTGGCACATCCTATGTCGCATTGCTGCAAACAGCACATCCGATCGTAATGTTAGCAGCTTTGATTCACGTTTGGAATTATTATCTAACTCCTATGATAACGTGCAAGCGTAACAGTGACTTTCGAGGCTTTCATAATCGCATTCAAATGTAACACTCGGTGCACAGACCGTCATCTACGGAGCACCTCTTCCGCTTTCTACTATGCCTGATGCTGTGTGAACAACATTCGCACTGGTAGATTTGGCAAGCTCCGGCAAGGGCAGCATCAGATTTGCTAGCTACAGGGTGGTGAGGTCCCACATGATGACATGCAGGCCTGTTGGTATGGTGGCACGGATTGGTACACGCGTCACGGATCATTTGATGATATTTCTGATATGCGTCAACGACTTCGTTGTGTTCTTCCATGCGCAGGATCTGTTCGCGCTTGAACCGTTCCTTCGTGTCTATCAGATCGTCTGCTGTCTCTGCAAGCTGCTCCCTTGTCTTCGCAAGCTGTTCGCGACAGTCTGTTAGACTCCCTTGCAGCTTATCGAGTCGCCGTTCTGCATCTCTATTCTGTTCTTGTAATCTGCCGACTTCTTCTGTTAGTGCGGAGACTTTCGTCACCAGAAGCTTGATCTCGATGTTATCAAGTGAAAGAAGAGTTGTGGAGCAATCAGATGATATTGGACGGGTTTCCATTGCTGCACCAGGCACCGTAGAACCACTGGACAGCAGCACGGGCAGTGTCCTTTTGCATGCATTCTGACCGTCAGCGCTGATTACTGCTGACCTTACTTTATTATGATTACGCTGCGGTGGGCATCATTGAGCTGTAAGCCTTGTAGTCTGGACAGAAGCTGCACTGGCACCCAGGAAATCACCGCCTGTAGTACGTTACGGTAGCTTCGATCATCTGTGTGTTCATTTCCTTACAGTCGCTTGCACTTGCAGTTTCCGCTTTTCGCACGGCGCGCAGCTTTCATCCCACGCCTGCCCCCTGCCTCGCTTAGTACAGGCTATCCCCACTACATGCTAGCTTCGGCGACTAGCTGCTAGCGTGATTGCTCAGCAGAAACGCTCTATCGTGCTATTGTCCTCCAACCTGTTGCGCAACAGCTATAACTTGCTTTGTAGTAGGTAAGGTACCTTTGAATGAAATCATGAAGACTGTATCACAGCTAGGACGCTATCTGCTTCTGCTTAAGATATTCTTCACCCGCTGCCGTATTGTTAGCTTCTGCTTGTGTCCTTCCTGGCTGCCCTGCCCGGCTTTGTGGCGCTCAGTTGAACGTTGGCGACTGTACAATTTTGCTGATAGACCACTGATACCTTGCATTTTAGAAGCAAGGTCAGTATATCTGTCACTCGACGACCCAAGCACGTGCTGGAGGCCAGGAAGCGCGATAGAGTACATAGCTCTTGCTTCTACGTACTTTCCCAGTTTCCTGTAGAGATGACCAAGATTCTCGACAGTGGTGAGTGCTGGCAGATACCTGAGGGCCTGTTCATCGCCTAGAGCCTTCTTATAACCTTGGAGTGCCCGCTGGCACATCTTCTCTGCCTCTGCCAGCTTGCCTTGGTCTGCGTAGAGAGCGCCCAGGTTGTTGATTGTGTTAAGTGTCGACGTGTGGGTGGGCCCAAGTGCCTCCTCGTAGCCTCGCAGCGCCCGCTCGTACATCTTCTCTGCCTCTGCTAGCTTGCCTTGGTCTTTGTAGAGAATGGCCAGACAGTGAATAGAGTCTAGTGTTGACGTGTGGGTGGGTCCAAGTGCCTCCTCCCTCCCTCGCAGCGCCCGCTCGTACATCTTCTCTGCCTCTGCTAGCTTGCCTTGGCCTCTGTAGAGGTTGCCCAGGTTGTTGACTGTGTCGAGTGTCGACGTGTGGGTGGCTCCAAGTGCCTCCTCGTACCCTCGCAGCGCCCGCTCGTACATCTTCTCTGCCTCTGCTAGCTTGCCTTGGTCTGCGTAGAGGAGGCCTAGATTGTTGACTGTGTTTAGTGTCGACGTGTGGGTGGCTCCAAGTGCCTCCTCCTTCCCTCGCAGCGCCCGCTCGTACATCTTCTCTGCCTCTGCTAGCTTGCCTTGGTTCTTGTAGAGGTTGCCCAGGTTGTTGACTGTCATTAGTGTCGACGTGTGGGTGGGTCCAAGTGCCTCCTCGTACCCTCGCAGCGCCCGCTCGTACATCTTCTCTGCCTCTGCTAGCTTGCCTTGTTTCTTGTAGAGGAGGCCCAGGTTGTTGACTGTGTTTAGTGTCGACGTGTGGGTGGGTCCAAGTGCCTCCTCGTTCCCTCGCAGCGCCCGCTCGTACATCTTCTCTGCCTCTGCTAGCTTGCCTTGGTCTGCGTAGAGAAGGCCCAGGTTGTTGACTATGTCGAGTGTCGACGTGTGGGTGGCTCCAAGTGCCTCCTCGTACCCTCGCAGCGCCCGCTCGTACATCTTCTCTGCCTCTGCTAGCTTGCCTTGGTCTGCATAGAGAAGGCCAAATGAATGTACTGCGACGGTAACCGCCTGCTGTTTCGTCTCCTTAGTACCTCCTTCTATACTGTTACTTTGCCTTCCTTCTTCTCCGTGAACGCGGGCTTGAGCTGCCCATCGTGATGCAGCTTGTACATGAGGCAGCAGTCGTCGCTGCGCTGCTGCATAGTTACGTGACGAGCGGTCTGGCACTGCCCATCCCACTGTAACTATCGCTAATCGCCCAAGCTTCGTTGCAAAGCGCTTCCCTTGGTGGTGGTATGCCCACTGATGCACTACTGGATGCGTCGTGTAGCTAGCTGCGCCCTCTACTGCTTCTACTAGCGAGTAGCTGCGTAGTAGCAGCATCGCTTTGCTGAACGCCAGCTCGTTTATTGCTGCTTCTCCAATCCATCCTAGCAGCATGCTCTGAGCTGTAGAAGAAGCCTCGCATGCTGCTGCGAACAAGCCGTGCCAGAGGTCTTTATTGTCTAGAAACGACCACAATAGCAGTAGGTGCGCCGCGAACGTATGCTTTTCATAGATGGCTTGGTAAGAGATAGCCCATGTCGTCCATACGCTACGGTCTGGGTAGTCGTGCAGTGGCGCATCGTCTTCTCCCTCAGCTGCCATCAGCTTGTCCCACTGCTGGTCATAGAAGCGGAGGTAGGTCTCGACGCTGACTCCACTCTCCTGCAGGTACGAGCCTGCCTGGGCAATCGCTAGCGGCAGGCCATCAAGCCGTTCAAGAAGCTGCTCTCCCAGCGCTGTGTCTGCATATTCTGTGTCAGCTGCACATGCTACAGTTTCTATGCTTGCTATCTACTCACCGTATGCCTGCTTGTACCAGCTCTCGAAGATGGCCTTCGCTTGTGCTTTGTTCACTTTGCCTAGCTCCTGCGACTCGCCCAGCTGCTCTAGCTTTGCTAGCCGCGTTGTGATGAGGATGGATCCGTGATCAGCGCCGGAGAAGTAGCGTTTTACATCATACGCCTCAGCATCGCTACTAGCCTTGCTATACTCTCTGTCGACGTTGTCGAAAATGAGCAGCCAAGCCGTGTTGTCAGACCGCGCCAGCCAGCCCAGGACGTCTCTTACTACGGCGTCGAGGTCAACACTGCCGTCTACTGCATACATCCTGCTCGTCTCTGCAATTTGACCCTGTGGGATCCGGCTCACGCCGATTGCGATGCTCCGCTTCAGGCTGTCTTCGCTCCGCCCGTCTAGCCAGAACACTGCGCTAAAGCGTCGGTAGTGACGTCGCGCAAACTCGACTGCAAGCTGCGTCTTACCTATACCGCCAAGCCCACGTATGATGGATCTCCGCTGTCGACCGTTTTGTCGATGCCTAGGCAGCAGTACACGTTCCATCTCCTCCATCTGCACTGGCCGGTCGACGAAGTGGCTTACTTGTGGCACACCCTCAAGGCTAAAGGCAGTTTGATATATTCCAAAGTCTATATTCACTTTAGCTAAATATCGTAGCCTCCCGGTAAAAGCAATACTAACACTCTCGCCCAGCAACACTGCCTGCACACGTCTGCATTTGCTTATGCACCTCCTGCGAGCTGATGTACCGCCGCGTCGCTGCTGCCATCTCCTTGACTTTCTTCGCCTCTTCCAGCCCAATGTCCTCTAGCCCTCGCACCACGTTGAAGCGGTAGTACCGCCCGGTGCTGTCCAGCAGCAGCCGCTCGCGCCGAAACCGCTCAGCTGTCTGCTCAGTCTCCGTCGCGATAGCAATGAGCGTCTCGCCAATGTGCAGCACGTCGTCCTTGAACGGCTTGAGCGATGGCACGCCCGTCCCGATCGACACCAAGCACTTCACTTTGCCCTCTAGCGGCTCTGGCCCCCACACGAGCTGCGCTTGGTCCCACACCTCGCGCACTGGGTTGTTCGCGCCTGTCGCGCCATCGACAAATTCCTCGCCAAAGCGTCCAACGGCGATGGGGTCGAAAAAGGTGCTGGCCGCTGACGTGGCCCGGCAGGCTTCCCATATCGTCACGCTGTTGAGGAGGTCGTTATTACCGCGCGGCGTGCGGTAGCTTGTCAGGCAGACCGTCTCGCTGGTCTCCTTGCTTGTTGCGCACACGAACCTGCGATCGTCAGCGGGTACATCACTATCAGTGCAACCTTATCCTACACCTTGCATTGTGCGGCAGGCCCGTCCTTGAGCAGCGCGTCTTCGTGCAGGCCCTGCTGCTTGATGACTTCCTTTATCGCCCGGGCCAGCTCATCAGAATCGAACCGACCTTGTATGTTGCCCTTTACTGTGAGCCGATGGGCCTTCTTCTGGAAGACGCGGTTTGATAGCGACAGGTACGCTGTGATAGCCTCGCCGACCGTCATCTTCAGCCGGCCGAGCATGACAGCGATTAGACTGTTCATTAGCCGTTATTCAGCTGTACCAAAGTATCCATCACCTACCCGCCAGTACTTGTTCCCCCGATCATGTCAAAGTAGTCGCACGGCTTGGGCGGCGCGTCTGGGTCGACAGCCTCCATCAGCTGCTCGAGGATCATGAGAGCGGACAGGCCGCGCACGCCGCCGCCGTCGAGGGCGAGCAGGCGCAGGTCGTTACCCGGCATGTCGGAGTGGTTGGAAAGAAGTTACGAAGCTACGGTGTCGTCGCGCAGCTTCGCATGGTGTTTGCAGCTTAGGAACACGGCTGAGCCTGCCTTTCCGCCCCCAGCGCGTGCGGTTAAGCCAGCTGAGCGGGCGGCTGAGCGTGGTGGACGGACATGGCCAGTGGTTGGCTGCAGCTGCATCATGCAGCCCGTCTCCTACTGTTGTCTGCGTCGTTGCGGAGTGTAGGCTCGCGCGGTTGATCAGTGGGCTAGCAGGTGGGGTTGTCCCTTCAGTTGCGACGGCTGCTGTGGCTCAGCTACCCTGCTCGCTTTTTACTGTCCTATGCAAGTGGCGTGATGACTAAGACAGTGGGCTTCTGCGAGCTGAGGAGACGCGCTTGTCGCCAAAACTAGAGCGTAACTGGTATAGATGGCGTTAAGCGAGGCAGGGGTCGTGCGTGGGATGAAATCTGCGTAGCGCGTAAAAAGCGGAAACTGCAAATGCAAGCGACTGTACTATGTCATCACTGCCTTTTTATTGCAATACTTTGGACTAGAACTTGTGCACACAATAGACTTTCTTTATTTCTGGTTTAGCTTGTTTCAAGATATCACTTCTCTCCGATCGCAATACCAGCATGCCGGAAGTGACCTCTCGCGTTGGCCTCACTACCTCCGGCAACCCTAATGCACCACTCCAGGAAGGCACAAAAGTCCTGAGTGGGGTCGCTTTCGTATTCATGCCAGTTTCTCTTAATAAAGCGCTTCAGGTCCGAGAAGAACTCTTCGATCGGATTGAGGTCGGGAGAATATGGCGGCAAAAATAACAGCTTTACACCCGCCTGGTCACACATCGTCTTGATCCGTTCGCTGCGGTGGAATGAGGCGTTGTCCATCACCAAGACAGATCTGGGCTCCGGCCAGCGACCACAATGCTCAAGAAGCTCTTCAATAAAGTCTGCGAACACAGCGCTGTCAGTCGGACCCTGGAACACCCGGTAGAACAAGACACCGTCCTGAGTATATGCAGGAAGAATCTGATGCCTGCGGTCTCGATGAAATTGCGCAACCTGGACCGGTGCTACACCAAGCGGCGACCATCCGGTACGCCTGAAGCCGATACGCTTGTCACACCCAGATTCGTCTACGTATACCAGATGATGCGACTGGAAGGCCGATAGATTGTGCAAATAGTAGTCACGGAGGTCGGCGTTCTGCTCCCTGGCGATCTGGCGAGTGACCTTCTTCGACCACCCGACGCACGCCAGCGCTCGACTCACCGCGGAGACGTTCACTAGGATGTCAAACTCGTCGAACAGGAACACGACCATCTCATCCTGATACATCCCAGGCTTCTCGAACAGCTTCTCGCGGAGTGCATCTAGCATGACTGGCGTGATACGGCGACGTCGTCCGCCTCTGTTGGGGGGCGCCTCGGTCGAGCCAAAGCATCGCATGTTGGATCGTTTGTTGCGGATCGTGCGATCGCTGCAACCAGCAGCCGCAGCCATCTCGACTGCTTTGGGGGAGCTATGAAGTATCATATCTTTTATCATACCGCATTGCGATGCTGCGAGTCTCGGGGCCATTGTAGCGGTGGTTATGTGTAACAGGGCGCGTGGTGGTCGGTCGTGTCTCCGTACAGTAGCTACCGGTACCGTAGTGTGCTGCCCTGACGACCTTGGCGGAACAGGCTACTAATGCGACAGTCGAGAGCGACACCATTACGCTGCACGATTACCCCATTCTAACTTTATCACAACTAAAGCCGTAATGTACAGTGTTAGCTTTCTGGAAAGACGGCTGTCTACGATACGTCAGGCAGTGGCTGCCATTTCGCAAGTTCGCTGAGCATGCAAGACCAGGCGGACTCCGCACGCCTACCAGTACCTACTGGGTACGGCAGACTGTGCTGCAACCCGCAGCAGCGTGCGCCTGTCTCTGCAACCACCCAGACGATGGCAGCAGACGAGCTGCATGGAACAGCTGCAACCAATCAATAGCCATGCTCAAACTATCATGCTCACCAATGCTCAGCAAGCCCCTCAGCCGCACGCGCTAGGGGCCAAAAGGCTGTCTCAGCCGTGCCCCATTTATTGCAACTGCTAGAACACGAGGTGCAAAGACAGCTCTGCTTCCTAACCTCTCTTCACTTGCTACAACATGCCAGGGAACGACCTGCGTCTGCTCGCCCTCGACGGCGGTGGCGTTCGCGGCCTGTCGGCCCTGATGATCCTCGAGCAGCTGATGGAGGCTGTCGACCCAGACGCGCCGCCTAAGCCGTGCGACTACTTTGACATGATCGGGGGAACAAGTACTGGCGGGTAGGTGATGGAGATTTTAGTACGTCTGAACAACCGCTAATGGACAGCCTGATCGCTGTCATGCTTGGCCGGCTGAGGATGACGGTCGGCGAGGCTATCACAGCGTACCTATCGCTATCCAACCGCGTCTTCCAGAAGAAGGCCCATCGGGTCACGATTAAGGGCAAAATTCAAGGCCGGTTCGACTCTAATGAGCTAGCCCGGGCGATAAAGGAAGTCGTCAAGCAGCAGGGCCTGCACGAAGACGCGCTGCTCAAGGACGCGTCTGACGCACAGTGCAAAGTGTAGGATGAGCCTATGCTATTAATGACGTGCCCACTGACGATCGCAGCTTCGTGTGCGCGACGAGCAAGCAGACCAGCGAGACAGTCTGCCTAACAAGCTATCGCACGTCCCGCGGCAACAACGATCTTTTGAACAGCGTAACAATGTGGGAAGCCTGCCGGGCTACCTCAGCGGCTAGCACCTTCTTCGACCCCGTTGCAGTTGGTCGATTTGGCGAGGAATTTGTCGATGGCGCGACAGGCGCGAACAACCCGGTGCGCGAGGTGTGGGACCAGGCGCAGCTGGCCTGGGGGCCGGAGCCGCTAGAGGGCAAGGTCAAGTGCATGGTGTCGATTGGGACGGGCGTGCCATCGCTCAAGCCGTTCAAGGACGACGTGCTGCACATCGGCGAGACGCTAGTGGCGATTGCGACAGAAACTGAACAGACTGCTGAGAGGTTCCGGCGCGAGCGGCAGCTGCTAGACAGCACGGGGCGGTACTACCGCTTCAACGTGGTGCGGGGATTAGAGGACATCGGGCTGGAAGAGGCCACGAAGGTCAAGGAGATGGCCGCAGCGACACGGCGGTACATCAGCTCGCACGAGGTACATATGCAGATGCAGGCGTGCGTGGGTATCGTTGCTGGGCGAGAGTGTTAGTATTGCTTTTTCACTGGGAGGCGACGATATGTAGCTAAATTGAATCTAGACTTTGGAGAATATCAAACCGTTTTCAGCCTTCAGGGCGTTCCACAAGTAAGCCATTTTGTCGACCGGTCAGCGCAGATGGAGGAGATGGAACGTGTACTGCTGCGTAGGCTTCGGCAGAATGGTCGACAGACGAGATATATCTTGCGTGGACTTGGTGGCATTGGCAAGACGCAGCTTGCGGTCGAGTTTGCACGACGACACCACCGCCAATTTAGCGCAGTGTTCTGGCTAGACGGGCGGAGCAAAGACAGCCTGAAGCGGAGCATCGCAAGCTGCGCAAGCAGGATCCCACAGGGCCAGATTGCAGAGACGAGCCGGGCGTATGCGGCAGACGGCAGTGTTGACCTTGATGCGGTAGTAAGAGACGTCCTGGGCTGGCTAGCACGGTCTGACAATATAGCTTGGCTGCTCATTTTCGACAATGTTGACCGAGAGTATAGAAAAGATGGCAGCGACGCTGAGGCATACGATATTAAATGCTACCTGTCCGGCGCTGATCACGGGACCGTCCTCATCACGACGCGGCTAGCGAGGCTGGAGCAGCTAGGCGAGTCGCAGGCGCTTGGGAAAGTAGACAGAGCACAAGCAAAGGCCATCTTCGAGAGCTGGTACAAGCAGGCATACAGTGAGCAGATAGCGAGCATAGTAACATTTGCACGCGAGCTAACATGAGTTATACAGACGCAGCGCTAGGCGAGCAGCTTCTTACGCGGCTCGACGGCCTGCCGCTAGCGATCGCACAGGCAGGCGCATACATGCAGGAGAGCAGGGTAAGCGTCAATGTTTATCTAAGTTTCTACGACCAGCAGTGGGATGAGCTCATGGCCGCGGGAAACCAAGACGATGCCCCACTGCAAGATTATCTTGATCGCAGCGTTTGGACGACATGGGCCATCTCGTACCAGGCAGTCATTGATAAAGACGAGAACGCGGCGCATCTACTGCTGCTATGGTCGTTCTTAGACAACAAAGACCTCTGGCACGGCTTGTTTGCAGCAGCGTGTGCGGCTTCTCCTACAGCTCGGACGATGCTATCTAAATGGATTGGAGATGTCGCAACAAACGAGCTAGCGTTCAGCAGAGCGATGCAGCTACTTTGCAGCTACTCGCTAGTAGAAGCAGTAGAGGGGGCAGCTGGCTATACCACGCACCCAGTGGTGCATCAGTGGGCATATTACCACCAAGGGAAGCGCTTTGTAAGCGCGCTCGGGCCATTAGCCATAGTTGCTGTGGGATGGGCAGTGCCAGACCGGTCGTCGCGTGACTATGCAGCTGCGCAGCGACGACTGCTACCTCATGTGCAAGCCGCGTCACGGTGGATCACTCAAGTCCACGTTCACAATAAAGAACACAAGAGCAGTATGATCGTGGAAGGAGATGCTAAGGAGAAGAACACGCAGGCGGTTCTTGATGGCATAAATCTGTTGGGTAATCTCTGCAGAGACCAAAGCAGGCTAGCAGAGGCAGAGAAGATGTACGAGCGGGCGCTGCAACAGAAGGAGGACCTACTTGGACCTAATCACATGTCAACACTTGACACAGTTCATAACCTGGGAATCATCTACCTAAACCAAGGCAAGCTAGCAGAGGCAGAGAAGATGTACAAGCGGGCGCTGCGAGGCAAGGAGGAGGCACTTGGACCCAACCACACGTCGACACTCACCACAGTCAACAACCTGGGCCTTCTCTATGCAGAGCAAGGCAAGCTAGCAGAGGCAGAGCAGATGTACCAGCGGGCGCTGCAAGGGGGGGAGGAGGCACTTGGACCCAACCACACGTCGACACTGACCACAGTCAACAACCTGGGCCTTCTCTATGCAGAGCAAGGCAAGCTAGCAGAGGCAGAGCAGATGTACGAGCGGGCGCTGCGAGGGAGGGAGGAGGCACTCGGGCCTAAACACACGTCGACTATCGACTCTATTCTCAGCCTAGGCAACCTCTACAGAGACCAAGGCAAGCTAGCAGAGGCAGAGAAGATGTACCAGCGGGCGCTGCGAGGGTACAAGGAGGCACTTGGACCCAACCACACGTCGACACTGACCACAGTCAACAACCTGGGCCTTCTCTATGCAGAGCAAGGCAAGCTAGCAGAGGCAGAGCAGATGTACGAGTGGGCGCTG
>QVXC01000515.1:0-22346 GCA_003501895.1 Phaeosphaeria sp. A1 3.1a | reverse complement strand
GAGGTGGGTTGGGGGGTTTGTGATGTGGTGGTGGTGGAAGTTGTGTATGGAGATATTATGGGCGAGCGGGAGTCGGTGGTGAGTGACGAGGGCGTGGTATCGACTAATGGCTTTGTGGGCGAGTGGATGACATTGGACATGGGGAGTGGTAAGCTGTGGTGCACCGCGTCGCCGCTGTGTTCGGTGTGGATGTGTGGCTCTGCTCCCGTCCGGGTCAGTCTGGGATCTACGAGCATCTCGTCCAACGACGCGGTCGAATTCGATGTCGACGTCGCTTCGCTGCTCGGCGATATCAGGGCGGGCTCGTGCACGCTGTCGGCGGGGAGGACAGTGTGTCCGTCTATGACAAGGGAGACGCGTTTCCGCCGCGGTTTCGTGCTCGAGTGCTGGCGCAGGGCTGACTTCTTGGTGGTCGCTGCTATAGACGAAGACGACGTGGACGCGCGCTTGGGCTTCTTCGTCGTCGTCTCGACGTGCGACGGCTCGCTGGCTGCGCGGTTCTGCATGGCCGCCGTCGAGTGCTCTCTCCGCGATTTTCTCCCGTCCTTGCTGCTCTTCTCACCATCTCCCGCCGGTGTCGCGTGCTCTTCCTTCCGTACTTTGGCCTCCTGCGGCTGCGGCTCCGGCTTCGGCGCGTGCTCCGGCGTCTTCTGCTGCTGCTTGGGCTCGGACACGTCCCTTGCATCGAGCAGCGGCAGGAAGACGGGCGTGACTAGGCCATACAGCTCCTTTTCACGCTTCTGCACGCGCGTGTGTTTTGTGCGTTTAGCCTTTTCTTCCGGCGCGGGTCTGTGGGCGGGGCCGCTTGCAGCTTCAGCGTGAGCAGCAGCAGCAGCATTCTCAGGGTCCTCGAGGCATTCCATGGAGCGGTGCTGCGCTAACAGCTGCAGCCAGATCAGCATCCCAATCCGGAGGCCAGCGTGGATGGATTACCTCTTGCTCGTACGCGCGCAGGTCATGCTGGCGGCGGGCTATATAGTCGCGGATGTCGTCCTCGAGCTGCTGCCTTCTCAGCTCGACGTTGCGGGCCAAGGCATCGAGGGAGTCTTTGCTCAGGCCTGGGACCTCGGCCAGGCGCGCATCGGCCGCGAGGTGCAGCATGGACCAGGAAGGATGAATCACCGCCTGTGACTGTGCAGTGCAGTGCAGTGAGGTCACTTGACCGCCAGCGGGATATGAGGCGGCGAGTAAGTAGAGTGGGCGACTGCTGCGCGCCCGTCAGTGGTACTCATGGCTGGAGGCTGTGCGTCTAGTATATGCAGAATATGCGCTCCGGCAGGCTGCGAGGTGTCGGGCATAGGGCAACGGCGCGGTGTACCTGGCTTGTGGGAACGACGCATTCGGAGCGATTGGCGGAGCCACACGGTCACAGGACTCGAGGTACTAACTAGAATCCCACCTAGGCAGCTGAGCGCCTCTCTCACGCGGGCAGGTGGATGCAGTCCCCGGTCGTCACAAGATCGTGTCTATCGTGTGTACGAAGTAGACAGCAGGCAGACAGAGCCGCAGCAAAATCTGCCTTTGCAAGTCCCTCGCTCTCCTTTGGCGGGGCTGCTTCACCGTCGATAGAAGCGCCCCTCGCACTCGCACGCCTTGCCTGTTGCAGCCTCGCTAGCCAATCGCCCGCCCATCGCGAGCCCCACTCAGAGGCGCACTAGCACGCTGGTTGTCCGTTCTAGAAGACTACACGCGGCCACTCCATTCTTTTCCTCACCGCATGTGCCCGTCGTTCGCTGGCGTGTCCAAAATACATGCGATTCGTAGGGCCGGGAGAGACGCAGAGGCGTCGGGAGAGCCACCCTGCGGCTAAAGTCTCGCGCCATTCACATGCCTGACGTCGATTATCTGGTACGGTGTGGGGTTGCCCGATCTGGACTCCCGGACATGATCTGCGGCGATCTGACCTATGGTCGCGACATTACGCTACATTATCTCATGTATTATGCTGAAATGCTGAGCTCTTGGTTGATGGCAGCTGAACAAGCATCTGACAGCAGCTTACTCATGTGCACAGTATGATTTGACCGGAAAATCTGCATGTGAGGAGTCGAACATGTCGAGGCAGGGTCGGTCCCGTTGAGCTTCATGTTATATGGATTCAAGTATGGCTGGGACTCTTCATTGTTCTATTTGCCTGTCAGTGCATATATAACCCGGGCCAAATGCCCAGGTACTTCAGATGTCCCAAACGAAGAAAGTGTCAGGGATCTATAACATTCCCGAGTTAGGATAAGCGCGGAAGAAGAGATGTGACCTGTATAACTGTGGCACAAACTCGCATCGGTTTCAGTAATACATAAAATTGCATTAAGTATAAAAGAGCTTTATATTGATGTTGCTGCATGGACAGCGAGATATTTACTGGTGTAGACACCCTTGAAAGAGAATTGGATATAATCTGTGCGGCGCGTCCGGATTCTTCGTGCACATGTCAGTTATGGCATTGGCCCTGTAGGCCGTATCGGCATGAGAGTGACTCGTGTCGAGGCAGGACTGATCCGTTGAGCTTCATAGCAAGGTTGCTGCTTCGATGGCAACGTGTGTACTGGTGTAGATACCCTTGATAAAGGATTGGAGATAATATGTTCGGTGCGTCCAGGTTCTTCGCGCACATTTCAATCATGCTATTAGCACTACAGGCTTTTGAAAGAGACGAAGCTGATACTGGCTGGCAGGTTACTTCGTCATGTACTCAGGCTAAAAAGGAGTTACGATGAAGTGGATGCGTGTTGGTCGTGAGAGTAATAGTATTATCAGCGTTGCAATTAATCGTCACCTAGGCGGATGTCTCTCTCCTTCGACTTCTAGTGACGTGCTATCAGCCTATCTTGATCCGGTTTGAATAGATATGTATGTATGCTGAATATTGAGATATGATAAAGATCGAACTACTCACAGATGATTCTGTCGAGGTTGAGGCGTATCCATTGTGAAAAGACGCGGCGTGTTACACCTGGTGGGCCCATGGCACTGATAATGGGTGGTGCAATGGATCACCGGCGATGCATCACCGGTGGCCAGCTCTTTGGTAGGGTTGAACATGTTACTACTCTACTCTACTACTTCCTCGTTTGCGTAGTCATGGCTGATATCTGAGCTGCGACCTCGGGAGAGATGGGCTCGACACCTACGACTTTATGAAGGTTTATACGGGTTGTCGGATTGATGGTAGTGTGTACGATGATTGTCCTATATGGCAATTGTGCGATTGAACGTCGTATATATTCATATATCTTAAATGCAACGTAATTCACCCTGTGATGTTGAATAATTCTATTCCACGACCAAGCAACATGCTGCAAGTCCATCAAACAAGCCGAACCTCTTGATCTTCGAGTGTTTCGAAAATTCTCAGCACATCCGATGCTGCGCGGTCTGGCTCATCATAATACAGAGAGTCATTATAGAGTTGCGAAATTCGTATTCGATTGTACAATGCAGAGCCCCTTCCGTCTGGAGTAACGAGGAGGCCGCTGAGCTCGCAAGTATCATCTTGGCCACTGTGCTTCAAGAGGAGGTATTGACAATGCAACGTCTTCTGTTCCGATCTGTCTGACACAAACCAGTTGTCAAGATAGAATACCGTGTTACAACCGCCGTTGTACGTGACATCTCCATGGAAAGTCACGGAGATGGGCTCGAGGTCTCTCGAGATATGTTCGCACTCCACGCATAGCGATATCAAGCGACAACGTAGCTGGACGGTGTGCAGCTGCCATTCAGCAGGATCATTGGTCTCTGTTGGAAAGTTCAAAACCTCGGCAACCTCTTCGCTATCAACTTTGACATTCCTAGATGGTGATGGAATCGCCGCTCCCTTTGAGCTTGCCCAGCTCCAGGTAGGGGCGCGCCATGTTGCAAGGCTCCCTTGGCGATCTCCACCTCGCCATTCCAGCTCTTGTAAGATTCTTTTCTCCCACAAACCAAAGACAAGATTACCTTCCAATAATTCGGGGACGTCCAATGCGACGCCAGGCAGAGCCACGAGCACATCAGACTCTTTTGTCATGTTGCAATTTGAATAGAAACACTGGAACTTGCACCATGCTGTGATGATGCGGTTGCGAAACTCTGCAGACCCCTGTGTAAAGCTAGGTCTGATTTGCCCTGTTATCTGCTTGAGATCCCATCCATTAGGTCCCTCGGAGTGATATTGTAACCGAAGATCTGGGTGGGTCTCGCATGTAAATGAGCCTTGACATTCCCAGAACAGCATGTACTAATATCGAGTACGTTGTCAGTACTCGATTCCAGCCAGAACAGTAGTATGCTGTGGTAGCGGGAAGTATACATACTGTACACAGTCAGCTAAGTTGGTAAAAAGTATATGATTTTTAGCGCGTGTCATGCTATTCACGACTGACAGTGCGAGTGCCTCGCGCACATACTTCAGAAAGATTGTTCATTTATGGGTCTTCTTTACCTTTTGTAAAATGCAAAATTCTTCCTGAAAGATACCGTTCTTGAGCCACCCAGGCCCGGCGGTTGAGAGGCGCGATCTCAATAGCATCCTCAGGACTGATGGGACTGAGGGAGCCGGAGTATACGCCTGGGGGCAACAACGCTTTCCGTGGCCCAGAGGATCCGGAATCCTCTTCAGCCATGAATACGAATTGTGACGCCTGATCCAAAGCACAGAATAGCCCCTCATCGCCATTTGAAGCAGCTGTTGCGGCGATACACATCTCTCACACAACGGGACTGCGTCTCCCAATCACCGAGGTCATCCTGGAAAATACATCTGTGCTTGTTAAGTAGCGTATACAGATTACCAAAAGACTGTGACTTACAGATAATCGATCCACAAGTAACGTAGGTTGAACTGTCTAGTCACCTGCACAGCGTGTTGGAAGGTAAGGGGCAACATGCTCAGAGCCACGCCATTATATAGTTGTTGAGAGCTGGATCCTGTCAAGGTGAGCGGCTGCACATTGCCCCAGCAATGAGAGAGAACAGCATAGGGTGTTCTCGGCGCAATTTCAGCACTTTCACATAGTCTCACCGATGATTGTGCTGAAGATCCCACATCAATCAATCTTGTAGGCAAGAAGCCTGCAGCCACAGCGCTTTAGGTACATTTTGCGTGAAGTGACAGGAATCTTTCGTACTGATCTTTGAGGAATGCCAAAGCATCATCGTCCCCTGTGTTTCGGCATGTGGTCGGTTGGGAAAGGCTCGAGTCGCCACCTGCATAAAGTCAAAACCAAATACCATAGAATTATTGCATAGAATCTCACTGGAAATCGGCTTCAGGAGCAGCTTGAAAATATAATCGTGTCCATAGCCTCCAGTGCAGTGAAATTCATATGCGATATATGGCAAATACTGGCCACGCTCGTACTCTGGTCCTGGTACACGGCGTACTCCGGTTTTGTCCAGTCTTTCTACAGGCAGCCCTTGTCTCCTACCTAGATTTGTGTTCTGCAAGATAAGTTATGCCGCATATAGCCGTGTACAGAGCCCACAACCCAGCTCAATAGCAAGATCAAAGGACTCTCGTGTCTTATGGTGCCCATACAACTTAGTCAAGGACTGCATTCTCTCCAATGTCCCTCGTAGAAAACCCTTGCAGGGTTCACATAGCTTCGTGTTTGACATGGTTGTCGCCCGTTGGTAGGAGAACACAAACTGTACAGTCGAGCTTGTCGATATTTGAGAAAGAACACTAAAGCCGTTGCAGAATCAGGCGACGTAGGCGCAGCGAGGGTCAGGCTGGCTGAAGTCCGGAAGTAAGATGTGCGGGGTCGGAAAGGCACTGACCCGATACGGCAGCCTGCAGCTCTTCAGCCTCATGGTACTGAGCACTTGGTGCTTCTGCGCATCCATTTACTTCGGTCAAGTAGGCGTACTACGGCGTATTGTTGTTCTAGTGACTTCAACTGGTATGGCTATATTGGAGTCGTTGTGGATAGCCCTCACTCAAAGACATGTTCACGCAGTGCGATAGAGTGAGCTTCTTACCATAGTCACGTCAGAAGAGGACATCATCAACAAGCAATGGAATATCAACATTGACAAAGTGGACAGATCCTACCGAGTAAAATCGAAGTTCTGCCCCATTTGCGATGACCTTATATGCCAGGATGGTGCTAACGGCCCGAACCGATGTTACAAGCAAGGACGTCACGGGAAAATCACGAATCGGTGTATTCACAATGTTCCCTGGGCCGTGGCACTCGGTCGTCGTGACAATTTTATTCTAAACTCCTTGTGATTACTCTCGCATCCATGCCTCGGCACGGGCATGCTCTTGCCCGCAGATACGCTAGAAATCTTACTGGCCATCCATGCAAGCACATTGCGTCCTACTGATACGCAGCTGATTACAAAGACGAAGGATATGGTAAGTAGCAAGTCACAAAGCTTATTTACACGTGAATAACCTGATGGGAGCGTATACGCTGGTCAATCAGAGCTAACTGTATTTCAGCGCAAGTCATAGCCGAGCGAAGCACCTGAAACTTGTACATCATGCTTATAACAAGGTTCACAACAAGAATTCACACATTCCGACGTTTCTTAGGTGTGGAGCCTCGGTGGTATCCGCTAAATTCGAGCCTATTCGAAATGAAAGGAAGAGTCCGAGGCATCGTCATCGTTGCTGCAGGGTCCACACTGTTCGCCGAGGGCGGTCCGATGGATTACAAAACGTAGACTGAACCTCGTGTTTATTAACCATAGCCAGCCCAATCTGATCACACTCAACCATTTTCGCTGCAAGTAATCATCTCACAGTTTCTAACATCGTCAACATGTCGAACCAAGCAGCATGGCTTATGGAGGCCAAGGCCAACCCACTCGTGGTTAAGGAAGCCCCGATGCCCAAGGCTGGCAAAGGCGAAGTTGTTGTCAAGAACCATGCAGTTGCTGTCAATCCTGTCGATTGTGAGTATTGTCGCATGTAGGTCGATTTTACAAGCTCACATTGCGCAGGGAAGATCCAGGACTACGGTATGTACTGGAGGCGATCACGATGGCATATCGCAAGCTCACAAGTGCAGGCATCTTTCTGCCAAAGTACCCCAACGTCACCGGAACTGACATTGCTGGTGAGGTATACGAGGTCGGCGAGGGTGTCACTCATGTCAAGAAGGGCGATCGTGTCTTAAGGTCAGAATAAGATGCTGTCAATAAATGCACCATGCAAGAAACAACCTGACATCTCTTAGCCACGCCGTCTCTCTTGGTACGGGCAACCCGGCGCAAGCTGGCTTCCAGCTCTACACACTATGCAATGCACTTGTCGTTGCCAAGATTCCATCTGGACTCGACTACAATTCCGCGGCTGTGCTTCCCCTCGCCATCTCCACGGCAGCCACATGTCTTTTCAAGAAGGAGACTCTCGCGCTCCCAATGCCGACCAGCGCGTCAAAGACAACTTCCAGCGGCAAGTCCGTCCTAGTCTGGGGTGGCTCCAGCAGCGTGGGCGCAACCGCAATTCAGCTCGCCGCTGGCGCAGGCCACAAGGTCGTCAGCATTGCGAGCAAGCACAACATCGACAAAGTCAAGGACCTTGGTGCGGATGCAGTATTCGACTACAATTCGCCCAGTGTGGCCGATGACATCATTGCCGCGCTCGAAGGCACTGATTTTGCTGGTGTGTGTGATTGCATCGGTACCCCAGATGCCGCGAAGGCATGGGCCCCAGTCTACAAGAAACTGGGTGGCCGCTATGGATCCGTCATGCCCGGCGCTCAAGGTCTGCCTGAGGGCATCGAAGGAACATCTGTTTTCGCGGTCACTGTTGTTACCGATGACAAGTACGTCGGTGACGCTGTGTGGGGCAAATGGGTTCCAGAGGCCCTGGAGTCGGGCGCGTTGAAGGCTTTGCCTCCTCCAGTTGTCATCAAGGGTGGACTTGAGTCTGTTCAAAAAGGATATGATGCGCAGAAGAAGGGTGTGAGCTTTGGAAAAATTGTGGTGGAATTGTAGACTGGTTTGAGTCATGCATGACTGGCGATCGCGAAAGTAACAAATAATGTTATGCTTTCGAGCTGTCTCGGATCATACTTCGACACATTAAGATAACCGACATCGAGCCACGCTCTGTATACATCTATCCTGCTTGCGCAACGCTACTCTGATAATTTACTGTCTGGAGTAACAAGTGAAGTATGAGCGATAGCACTGTAGTTTGCGCAGAACGTGAGGATGTGTCAATCTGGCGGGACCCGTGACATTTCGTCTGATTCATACCAAGGACCTCCTTACGCTCGTACTCGGTGTCGTACCAATCCAACAACACTAATGTGCACGAATGCCCACAACACATCAAAGCAATGACGCTGACAGCTAGCATCTGCTTGATCGTAGCTAAGACGGTGGACGATATCTTCAGGGGTCTGTAGAACAATTTATTGGCACGTTGTGCATGTCTGATCGTAGGTTTCCAGGATCTTGGGCAGTGCATGACCAAATACGAGCTCCTTGGGAGTCACACAGTAAGCGCAGGGTCACTTATCGGTAGAGATATACGGATACTCGGTGTCCCCCAGAATGACCTGCTGTGATCTTTTTAAAAGTCAGTCTCTCGTCTTGCCATGCTCTTTCTCTCATGGTCGGGGTAATGCCCTCTCGATCAAGGGGAAACGTGCATGTTCTGTCTTTACATCGCAGCCATGTACTGTAGGTCTCTCCAACTACTTTCTTCCTGGCGATGGATGGTATGATGAATAACTCTAAATTGGCCAGTTGCAGCCAGCTAGCCATCGATAAATTGATGGGCGTTGAGCGTTGAACCTTCCTTGATCTGAACTTACCTTGATAGCTACGCATGCGTGTACTATGCTTATTAGGCGTTAGCTAATTTAAGCATGTAGGACTCTGATATATCTCACATGCAATAGCCTATCGTTTGATCTTATAATACACTGTTGTAGTACTTCTGGTAGACATGTAGTGTTTCAGATGGTAGCTAGTGCGGTGCATACCCAAAACCTAGCTCTTTCATTAGAACTCTAACGTCTTCAATCGGCCTGGAAAGGTTTCCGCGGACCCAACATTGTACCTGTTCTATTATGAAGGGCGCACTAGATGCTATCGAGAAATGGCAAGATGAGTAAGGAGGGCGTAAGCTTAGGCAAGATTGTGGTAGATATCTGAAATGATGCCGCCACTGAGGGGTAAATGTCTTGCAGAATGTGAGATATGCTGAACCAATCAGGTTTACAGCGCTTCTACATGCAGTGACACAATCGGTATCATGTCGGTCATTGGTACGGCTAAACGTGCACCCGTGCCCCGCGATAGAAGATTTCCCCTGCTGCCTGTTATCACCATTTCTCTTTCTCACCACATTTCTACGTGTCGCAGTCACGAGAGCTCTTTGCCGGCTTAAAGAACGGTGACAATGATTCCTTCTGTCTTTTAACGTTGTACACTGTAAGTCTTTGCCAATTTTTCTTGTCTTCTTGTCGTTCGGTGTGATGCAAATTTCCAAATTGGCTTATTCGCAGGCCAGCTAGCCATCTTTGAACCTGATGGACGTTGAGCGCAAAACCTTCCTTGGATGTCTGACCCTATGTTGTATTCGCGCATGAGCATGACGATGTTGCTGGAACATCCGCTGAATCAAGCAGATAGCATCCGTCTCGATTTTGTGATTTGATGACACGTCGAAGCCGAGTGCGAGATTTCAAGCGCTGAATATATGCTCAGCATTTGACTTGCCATGCTGTTTTGACAGGCGCAATGTGATCCGTCTTGATGTCGCTACGAACATACTCCTTTTAATGCTGTGAAACTCTCAAATGGCCCAACAATCATCGAAAGGATCATCCACAATCTCTTTGCGATCACCCTTCACGACTGGGGGCCATCGCTCTTCTAGATTCAGATAATCCCACAAATTCTCACGCCCTGCAGGCACAACACGCACCCGACTCTGTTCCTCCGTCTTCACTTGAACCCGCCAAATGAGAATGCACTCCACACAATTTCCCTTACTTGCCAGAGTCTCAATCTGAAGATTCTTCAGTTGCAATGGCATGTCATAACGAAATGCTTTGAGTTGCTTGAGATAATATCGCCCACAATTCCGGCTCGGATGTTCTTCGTCTGGAATATCGAGCTCGGGCAGTGTACTATCTCTCACCTGAAACCGAAAGAAAACAGAAGGCATGGCAGTGGCATCATCATAGCAAAGCGCTTCAAGCAACTGCATGCGACCCAACATCTGATGTCCTGCTTGTTGAATAAACATCATCATCGCCTTCGGTAGGCTAGGCATGGGCCACTCTGGTGCACGCATGGCTTGTACCGTGAGCCAGTGATCGAAGTCAGCGTTTTCATCGGTCTCCCTCAATCACTGATACCAATGTGTAACCAACGTAAGGAGGCCTTTGGATTGGTGGATTTCACTGTCCATGCTTCTTTCGATCGATATCCAAGGGACCGCAATTTGTAACTGTTGGCGCTTCTTAGCCATAACCGCCCTTGCTTCTTTATAGATTGTCCGTGATGTCCGCAAGATCTGGAAGGACGTATGATACCATGACATCGTTACTGCCGTGAGTGACGAGGCCCTTGGAGAGATGCGACAGTTCTGCATAGAACACACCAGGTCCTTGCGTTGTATGAGTATGAAGCCGTAGATCATCAGTCGCAATTCTACCGGGAGATGCATGAAGCCCACGTGGTCTCTCGTGACTGTGTTCATTTGGAGATGCAAATCGGGAGGCTGTTTCGATAGCCGGTAACAATGCCCTGACAGTCAGACCTAATGAGATCAAAAGGCTAGAAATACCTTGGTTCGATGCAAACGAATGAATTCAAAATTCGGGATTGAAAAGATAGCGATTCTAGATATCTTCATGAATGTGAATAAAGCTGCAGCCTAAATTGAGCAGTCACGTGACCCATGAGCTCGATTCGCAGCGTCTTCATAGCGTTCACACGCGTACACGGTATGCTATATCATCAGTCGTCTTATTTTCGTAGGCAAACGAGCATCGGGCATGCACGGGCTGGCTTGCTGCCGATTCGCTTGAATGCCATCGTCGATGGGGGAGTTACATGCTCATAGTCACTAGGTAATTGAACAGACGCGCTCGCTCATGACACTACTTATCGTGCTGTAAGGCCCAAGATCAGTATGCAGAATCGCAGATTCTATGGCCAATAACTGGCCGTCGCATTGTATTTCGTGTTCCAACATTGCGCACCCTGCGGAGATCCACGGCGAGATCAGGGAAATTCCCGTGATCAATGATGATCAAACGAGAAGTGAAAGCTTGCTTGGAAGAGAGTTGCATACCTTACGACAGTACGCAAAGAAGCCGGTGGTCTGTATATGTGTGTCGTGTCTCGATTTACGAAAAGATTTCTTTTGTTACTACGTTAATTTACAAGTGTACTGTTGAGGATCTCAAGTTATTTATTGATAAATCACCAGCACAACCCACATGACATGCGAAGATACTGTCAGAAGAACTAGGCATGCAGATGCTTAATTTGAGAACCACATGAAACTTTCGGGACTCTTTACGCATTGAGGAAGCATCGTCGTTGCTGCACAACTAAGCGAGGATGAAATGACTGTATTGGACTACATGAGGCTCTCTGAGTACCAGAAAGCCTGATCACTTTTCGTCGGGTGTGCTACTTTACGCGAAATCTCCGGCCTTGTATTCGCACAATTCTAAAGTTGGCTTTTCGCTCTGTCAGCACGGCTCAAAATTGCTCAGCCGGATCCTGCCTTGCAGCTTGCCTAGGCAAAAATGGATCGTCCAGGTTGAATAAAAAGGGCGAATTATTGCAGATTGACGGAGAGAAGCAAAAGTGATGAAAAGGCTTTTATTCAAACCGAAGGTTGATAGGTCGGACAAGTGAGAACGACCGCCAACATGCATATGTACGCGAAGGTGGAGTGAGACATTCAAAATTTGAATTCTTGGCTGTTCATACCAGATTGAGCGACTCAAGATGACATCACTGGCTCGATGTTCCGTGGAGCAGACGCTGCGTGCATACATGATAGGTTGCTTGATGCTGCGAGGACTGCCACAAAGCATTGATGTTGTTGCTGCTTGTCAGCAGTCTTGGCCACTGTCGCCTAGCCAAACTTGCGAAGAATTACAATAGCCAAGCAGGTATGGCGAAAATGCCCAGTATTGGAGCATTTAACCGAGTAGTACATCTGCGTCGTCTGGTTTCCTCCTAGAGCTTCGCGTAGATCTACAACATGTTCTGCATCAGCATTAAAACGCTGGAATCATGTTGTTATCTTCCACAAAAACCTATGCTCACGCGTAGCATATTTGCGTGTACCAAGAGGAGGACGCCTATAAGCGATGCCGAGTTGTGCTTCCGTGTGCAGAAATGTCTAGGATCTGTACGCCACCTTTCGCACATGGTGTCAGCTTTGCTCGGTTACAGCTCTTGCCCCTTCTACTTCTCAGCCTTGCGAGTACAGCTGATTGAGCGTGGTATTTCCTCTTTAAATCGCTTGTGCACTCAAACTCGGCACTGTTGGTGTTCACTAACGAAAAGCAATTCCTAACCTAACGCTCGTGGCACCGAACGCCTTTCAGTATGCTGACACGGCAACATTTGCAAGGCCTCTCACGGTTGATATTTGATTGGGTCGCTAGTTTCAGGTATGTTTGCGCTTCTGTGGCTCTATGTACCACCCGTTTGACTATATGATCACAGAAGATCGAAAGGCAGGGTAATAGAGAGCCTGAAGAGACTGTGTCTCGCAATTTGTCGTCGCCCAGCTTTGGCGACACAGCCATGTATTAAACGCTCCGATTACTGGATGGCGTTTGTGTGTGTTGTTACTCTCGTCGCTATCGCTGTAGGGTTAGCGTTCGGGGCTCAGCAAACATATTTTACTATAGAGACTAGCCGTGTCTTTGGCAAAGACGTGGATCCCGACCTAAAGTTGGCGTTCCTTGGTTTCTTCAACAAAAGCCTGGATGTACTTGTTCTGAGTTCTGCAGAATACACTGTGCTCATGCTGGTGACCATATGGATGATCAGCCTGAAGTCTGCGAAGTCTAGGGACGGCGGAGCGACGGTACGCGATTTCGAACTGAAGGACGAGCTTACGAAGCCCTGGATGACCATCTTCGCATTCTATATTCGATCGCGGCGCACTGGTTTGACACTCAAGAGTTTCCGACGATTCTTACTATGCTTATCTTTTTCCGTTTCCGGCATGTTGCTACCAGTGGCAGTCAACACCATTGTGATACCCAAAGAGCGTTGGTATCCCGATCCAGACTACAACGCGAAATTGGTGGAATCTGCATCTATCAGGGAAATTAGAACTATTCAGCATCCGAAAACCACGTTGCAGCACATCGACTGGGACAATTTTCTTCACGTTGGCCGAACCACCGGCGATCCCCAGGATGAGCAAGCGACGTACTGGCTCAATGCCTTATCAGCCTGCTCTGCTGTTGAAGGACTGAGCCAGATTGTTCCGACCATTCGTAATGCGAAGAAAGCGTGGCAGCATGTCTACACGTGGTACCTGGGGACTGACCTGCAAGTAGATCCGCGAAGGCGCTGGGTCGTGCTCAACACTGCATTGAGGTCTGATCAGCCAGTCGAAACCTTCTCCATGGACGATTATCAACCACCGGAGGTCTACCAGTGGCTGAAGCAGACTGGTCACAAACCTTCCACAAAGTCCTTCCAATGGGCCAGCAACCTCGCTCTGACAGTTCCAGTATTGAACACTCTCTGTATGCCAGTGGAAGCAAGCCGTGCCGAAAACTCGTTCCGAACGATCAGCGCAAATGCTACGGACAATGTGCCAGCGTTCATGATCCAGTTTGGACCAGACCCTTCAACGAACATGACCGCTGTCGACTGCCAGGTGACCATCCGACAGGCACTTTTTGCTGCATCTTTTTGGCAATTTAACGACCAATCAGCTGGTTTAAGCGCGAATGGCTGGGAGTCAGACTGGGAGCAACACATAGCCTACGAGCCAGTACTCACGGAGGACTACGATATCATGCGTGCGCTGACTGGACGGATGCAGGGCACTTTGTCGACAATGCAAGCAATGTTACCTATCGTAGAGCTCATACGTATGAGTCGCAGGTTGCAGGCAGCTGACCTTTCCATTCGATCAGATGCTGCTGGAATGTCCATCATTGTCGGCGTTGTGGCACAGAATCTGCTTGCCATCAGCAACAAACGCCGTTCTCCATTTCCCACCTCGCTTCCCTCGGAGCCTGATAATTTCATCACCTCTTATCCTCTACAGTGGCATGTATATGGATCAGGCCCTCGCGTGTCGTGGCAGTGGCTGGCCGTGATCATCTTGTCGATTTTGGTCATAGGCCTCTGCTACAGTGTATACTTGGCGGTGCATTTCAGAATAGGAACAGGCTCTTGGCTGAGCCTCGCAGGTATGATGATGATGGCACATCGAAGCGACAGGCTACAAAATATGAACGATGAAGCAGAGATACAGTTGCAAATCTACAGGGTGAGGGAGGAAGGGACGAATGGGATCAAGCTGGAGATTTTGCCTGGGCCAGGTTTCGCTTCTTCTGCCTCCACTAGCACCAGGACATGTTAGAAGCTATATGCTCGTGTGAAGCCGCCCTACTTCTTGTTAAATTGGCGTCTGCTCCGTCCTGCACTGCGCTCATTTCTGACGCACACTTGAGGGGCTTTACTTCCTGTGTAGCATTCGTTGGCCCACTTGTTCGATCAAGAGAAGGATTATGTTTGGGAAATGGTGAAGGCCAATAGTGAGGCCCTCAGTGCCTTGTGCGATCCACGTGTGTCGCAATGGTATATTGCTAGACAATGCCTTTACCCAAAAACGCTCATACCGCGGGAGTCAATGTTCCTCAAAGGCAATGATCGCGGTATTGAGGTTTTCGTTGTTTCCTCGCCGTCCGAATACGAGCATGCCACGCCTGCCGACCAAAACAACTGGCAAGAGCATTTGCTCCACGTCACTCCACGCCGCTCAACTGCCTTCCGCTTCTCTCGTTCATTCTCTTCGCCACAATACACAACTTAGCTTCGACTTACCTACACCCTATCATCCTCGACATCCTACAACGACCTAAGCTTATCTCACTACCTTCACCGCGACTTTTGTCCTCGAACTAAATTGCCATCCTCAATCTTTGAGTGTACTTCACCTTACCATATTTATGCTTCTCGCAATCACCCCAATCCTGGCCGCTCTCTTCCTCCCCAGCGGTCTCACCTTTCCATATCCCTTCACAAACTCATCAACGCCTACCAACGGCACGGGCCCAAACACCACCTCGCCCATCCCAAGCAACTCGACACCAATCGACCACACCTGCCAAGAACTCTATCCTACCGATCTCACTGTTCTCAACGAGCGCTACCCAGACTACAACTCCTCGCACCTCCACGACGCCAGCCGTCTCTTCATGCTCCGCCGTGAGATCCCTGAAATCGGCGAGATCGCCACCCGCGTGCAATTTTTCGGTCTTCCCAACTCCACCTCCAACACAACCTGCCGTCTCGAGTTCATCCTGCCCCATTCCGACCTCCAAGTGATCGAGGGCTTCAACCCGACTTTCGACGTGTTCCAGGTCGAGCGCGACACCGAGACGATATCCACGTGGCGCCAATATGTCGGGAACAGCGGCGCGAAACTGTTTGGACGAGTCAATGGGCAGGCGGAGGCGCTTGAGCGGACCAGGAGCGCGGGAGGCGTGGCGGCGATTAATGAGGTGAGATGTAATGAGACGTTGACGTTTCAGATGGGGATGGCGTTCAATGCGAAGGATGGAGTGCCGAATTATTGGTACTTTGTGCAGAGTACGCTTGCTGCGTGGCCGGTGCAAGGGTTTCGGATGGTTTGGGGATGTTGAGTCAGTGGAATTGTGTGAGGGAGGGAAAGAATGTGGTTCAGGATCATGAACATGGCATGCGAAGGTGGTCTTATGTACTTCTACTCCTATGATAAAGACGCATAGTATTAGCTTCACATTTACTTGAGCTTGTGTCAGAAGATTGTTCAAATGTCAGATGTTCATTATTGATGAAGATCATCTTTCTCCAAGTCTCCCACATAGCTTGCGGTGGTATTTGACACCCGTAAACGTTGCAGAAGTATCATAAGTCAGGAAGATGATTGACGGGATATAGATGGGAGGACCGACTCGAAAGACATTTCATCCTTCGTTTCTGATCATGATCTCAATGATCCACATGTCCCCCAACGCGCTTGACTGCGATCTCCACTTCGTACTCCTTGTTCTCAACCACTACATACTCGCCATAATCACCTCCGCCTCTCAACCCGCACCACTAGGGCCGCCACCCGTTGTGCGAAAATCCTGTCGACACGTCGGACACCTCGTATTCACCCTCTCCAGCGTCTCAATCAAGCAGCCCCTCCCAAATATATGACCACACGGCGTCCTCACAGGATCGTTATCAGGCCTAGTAGTGCAGAAAGGCATCTCATAGAACGCTTCCTGGCGCTCAGCATTGGCTGGCGCCTCGTCTCTATCGGGTGTGAACACAAAGTCCGGATCGTCTTCGTCTGTCGTGCCGAAGGGGAGCCAGCAGTGCGGACAGCGCATGTCTTCCTCGGGGATATTGGCGATGTCGACGCGCTCGAGGCTGTCGACGAATTCGGTGGCGTTGAAGGGAGGGCCGAGGGCGAAGGCGGGGTGGGCCATGTTGAACAGGTCATTCATGGCAGTGGAGGGTATTTCCATGTCTGGGAAGAGGGTTGCCGGATCGAACCCATCTGCTTGAGTAAAAGTCATGGCTTCTTGGATCACTGCGGCAAAGTTGTTGAAGCTTTCTTGCATCTGGGGCGGAAATGGCACAGGGGCAGTGGTGGAGTTGAAAGAGCCGTCCGCGGAGAGTGTACCCATTGAGATACTGATAGCACCTGGGAATGGGGACGGAATCGGAAACGGGTTTCCCTGAGTGTCAGGCAGAGGATTTCCAAGTCCACTGGGAGGGCCGGCACCAGAAGCAGCCTCGTTGGTGCTCTGTGGCTCGGTGGCCTTTTGAGGGTTTGCCACAGGTGGGGTAGCCTGATGGTTTTGCAAGGCGGATGCGAGAGATTGTGCGTATGCGGGGATTGTCGCGTGATAGGGAGTCTGATTTGGAAGGGAACCTGGATTTGACGCTGGCTGAGCGGTTGTCTCGAGCGGTGGAACAGCCTCCAAGGAGGGCATATCGTCGTCCACGTCTTCCCATTCGGCATCCTTGTCTTGCGACTCTTCTGTCCCGAGCTGTGAGATCAGCGTAGACATTGGCGTCTCAGGCTGTATAGCAGCTTCCAGTGCAGGCATATCGCCATCTCCGTCTCCAGACTCGTCCTCGTCATCCTCTTCAGCTGCTCCTGGGTGGCTCTGTGCGTGCAAGGCAGACACAAAGGTCGCCATACTGGCTAATGGATTCGTTGCAGAGGTTACAGGTGGCTGAGATGGGGCTGTATATGTAGGTATGGCTCCGAGGAGCATAATGGCAAGCAAATGTGGAGGTAAAGCTTGACCAGTAGGACTCGCATTTGCAACTCCGCCAGTAGCCAGGTTCATGGGCGTGAAGAAAAGAGGAGACGAGAAAGGATATGCGGGCGGTGGGATATTGGCATTGCTATGCGCGTTGCTCGGTGACGGCGCGCTTTGTGCAGTCGCTGATGCGCTGGAAGACATTTGTGGTTGCTGGGCTATGGGCTCCTCCAGCTCAGGCATGTCATCATATGTTCCGCCCGCTGAGATAGAAGCCTCGTCGCAATCTTCGACAGTCGATGCAGGTGGCCAAGAACCAGGCATAGATGGCGCGGTCTGAGATGGTAGTTGTTGCGGAGCTATCACCTTCTCGAGAGCAGGCATATCATCGCTTTCGGGGCCTTTGAATTCTGGGGCAAGGGACCACAAGCCAGGCATGTTGGTGGCAGCCTCGCTCGATACTGATCCGCTTGGCGCAGTCGTTGACGTGTCGGAAGATGTCGGTTGTTGCGGAGTAACAACAGCCCCCAAACTGGGCATGTCGTCATTTTTGCCCACCATTGGCATTTCGTTATCGTCACAGTCTTCGACTGTTGGAGCAAGTGGCCAGGATTTCGACATGATGGCGGAGTGAGTGTAGTGCGAGGTCGATCTCTTGGGGACCGTAGTTGGGTTGAAAAGGCTGATGAGCGCGTTTGCCTATAAGCAAACGCTGCACCTTAAGTTCGGCGCAGATCGAAAGACGCAGCTTTTCGAATGTTCAAGCTCCCAAGACAATTCAGAGACAAGGTGAAGACCAGTCGCGCACGGACTCCGTAGCTCACCACCTGTTTCGCGGAGCTTCCAATAATTGCGTGGCAGTAGCATTATCGGGTACCTGCAGATTAATGAATAACGCAACTCTTCCAAAATCAATGAGCCTCGTGACCACTAGAACTCTCCACGGAGCTCTCCGGACCAAGGAGGGCTGAAGACACCCTTCAAAGCTCTTATAGACCGACAAAGATGTTTCATAGGCTCTAGGATGCTGTATGAGTGCTCAGATAGCACTGATTCCTGGCTAGCAGTCCTCTAAATGCTTCAATATTTCTTCGTCCCGAGCTACGACCCATGACTTGTCACATTAAAAGGGGCAAACTCGGGCGGT
Source organism: Phaeosphaeria sp. A1 3.1a (assembly GCA_003501895.1). NCBI lineage: Eukaryota > Fungi > Ascomycota > Dothideomycetes > Pleosporales > Phaeosphaeriaceae > Phaeosphaeria > Phaeosphaeria sp. A1 3.1a. The sequence continues at coordinate 3,773 of QVXC01000515.1, read as the reverse complement.
GGAAGCAGTTCATCCTACAAATTATCTATCCACTCCATCAACTTATCGATCTTGGGCTTCATCATCAAGAGGTATTCGTCTTCCGGCATCAGCGGCACTGGCTCGCAGGGTAAGAAGTCGTAGGATCCATCGGGCTCGTTCATACTGGGTTCCCACCACAGGTCCTTTGCAGATGGCATATCGGGTGCATCGTACCGTTGATAATGGTCCTCTTTGTACATGCTTCCAAGCAGTACTCCGTAGGCGCCCTTGAAGTGAGCCTCAGGAAATTTGACTTGCGAGAGGTTGGAGAAGACCCTGAGCTTTTTGACATGCTGTAGGCGCCATAGTAGGTTGAGCAAGCTGACCATGCCATCCTTACGACCTAGCATGCTTGGAGGATGCAGGCACAATTCATCCAATCGCATACATTCTTTGTTGAAGGGATACATCTTCCAGTTTTCAACGTTGGATAGAGCAGCCGCGAAGATAACTTTTCTGATGAGGCGCAACCGAGAGTCGGGCAATTGTTGGATATTTGGCATCGTTTTATCGCACAGTCTGAATGTCGTGAGGCCAAAAGCGAGATCTGCCCATTCGTGATGGAATTGTCGACAGACTAATAGGGGTTGTAGGTTGGAGGAAGCGCTATCGAGCAAGAGGGGATGCTCGGTTTGCTGGAAAACATAGAACCCGATTTCCAGCCGAAGTTCAGTAGGGAGGGACAAGATATGGATGGCCATGTTGACGTCTGCCAAATCAGCCATGACCAGGCCTTTGGCGCAAAAGTGTTGCCTTGAGAAATGAGATGGCTCAGCTTCTCGATACCGATCCTGGTTGATGATGAGGTCTGAATGCGAACGGAAGCCAAGGGGACGCCTGACGGCACCAGACGACTAGCGCGGATCTGTTTTTATCAGATCCGAACGACCCCGCCAATCTCCGACCTCATCGCACCACTCGTACCACCGTCCATCTCTGATGCACATTCTTTCGTGTTTGTTGTCCTTGGCTTTTCTTCTTGATGTGACGCAAGCTCTTCTAGCGGGCAAGTTTTGTCCTTCAGCATGCGAGTTCACCCTCCAATATGTGACCTTCAACGATACCGACGCGTGGCTGTCGCGCAAAGTCCGAGCATGTCGAAGTCAGCTCCGTATCACGTCTGCGTATCTTTGCTTCGACCAATTTTGCGACAATGATGGCGAAAAGGAGAAATGGATCGAAGAGCAGAGTCTGTGGTGCGATGAGAATGCAGGTGTAAAATTGCCAGAGTCCCATGATGTTTTGAGCAACTGGACTGCGGAGGACATTTCCATCATCCGGCGGCTCAATATCGATGAAGCGCAGTCAAATCCGATCGTGGATGAAATTTTGCTTCCAGACTCGTCATTTGTTGAGCGGGCCTACACAACGATGGTATGAACATATAGTTCACAGGTCTCTCTGGCTCGACGCGGCTAATATGTTTTTACAGTTTGTAGCATTTCGGCAATACGATCTACACTTGCAATATGGGTATGTCGACAATACGTATTCTCAACCTTCAACCACTAACATACAAATTAGATGGTACATGTATCATTTCTGGATACTGGTCGTTTTGTTTGGTGTCACGTCTCGACTTCTTTCATTACTTGGTAACCTCAAGCACCAAAGAAGACAACATGCAAGCGGCGACGGCCATCTTCTCCATGGCACCTCTACACCCTATCGTCCCTTCATTTGTTCTCCAGCGTGGATCAAACGCTATCTCATTGTACCAGCCACATTTGGTGACCGCTGTTCAACGCCATACGGATGGTGCACAATCCCGCCGCGAATTCAGAGTGCTACGATACTCATCTTTGTCATCATCAACTTTCTCCTCTGCACATGCTCCTACCAATTGACAGATGGCAACCTCTACTGGCCAGAAAAGTCCGCTCAGCTGCTCCGATACGCGTCCGATCGCACAGGCATCATCTCGCTCGCAAACTTTCCCTTGGTCTGGCTCTTCGGTATGCGCAACGATGTTCTGCTATGGCTCACAGGATGGGGTTTTGGCACGTACAATGCTTTCCATCGATGGGTCGCAAGAGTTGCAACACTGCAAGCTGTGGTACACAGTCTTGGATATACCTTGATGATCGTTGAGAGCGGAGGATGGTCTGGTTTTTCCAAATACTTGACCAAACACTACTTCTGGAATGGTGAGCTAGCAACGATCGCCATGTGCGCACTACTCGCTTTCTCGCTATATGGTATTCGACGCGCGCACTACGAGATCTTCCTCGTAACCCACATCGCGCTCTCCATTGCTGCGCTCTGGACGATGTACTACCACGTGGAAATCTTCAAGAAGAGAGAATGGAACATCTTCATATGGCCTTGTCTCGTCATCTGGGTGTTCGACCGCGTGCTCCGAGCTGGCCGTGTACTTGCCTTCAACAGATGGTTCTGGAACACGAAAGCCACTGTCAGCTACGATCCAGCTTCAAATCTCGTTCGCATGGATGTTGATGGCAGCAGCAATTGGCTAGCCTCTGGTCCGGGAACATACTACTATATCCACGTCCTGGACGACATTCTCTATGCCCACCAAAGCCATCCCTTTACACTCGCCTACAAGACCTCGGACCTGAATAATCTCCCCTCCACACCACTATCCCCAATCTCAAGCCGCCCATCACCCCACCGAACCTTCTCCGACGAGTCTACCGAATCCGACGCCCTCCTCACACCCTCCAAGCAACCATCAAAATCCAACCTCGTCTTCCTCATCCGACCCTACGACGGCTTCACATCCCGCCTCAAATCGCATTGCCTACTGCTCCCCAAGAGCGTCCGCGTCCTCGTAGACGGCCCATACGGGCATTCTGAGCCTCTGCACCACTTCCCCAACATCCTCTTCGTCGTCGGCGGCACAGGCATTGCCGTCCCATTGTCCCACATGGCGTGTCTCCTCTCCTCAACCTCACATACGCAGTCTCTCAAAATCGTCTGGGCAGTGCGCGAGCATGCTTTCCTCGCATCCGTGCTGCGCGACTTTGCAGGACTACTAGCCGACGAGCGCGTGGATATAGAGGTGCACGTTACGCAGGACAAGGAGGTGGTTGATGAAGTGCTGGGCGAGGAACTGAAGAGCGTGAGGATCGTAACAAGACGGCCGGATGTACATGGTGTAGTGGCGCGGGCAGCGGAAGATACGGGACGAGAAAGACTTGCGGTTGTGGCGTGCGGGCCGGCTAGGATGGCGGACGAGGCTCGGAAGGCGAGCGGGGAGATGCTTGGTAGAGGGTATGCCGGGGTGGAGTATTTTGAGGAGAGCTTCAAGTGGTAGAGAGGGCGTTGCATGGATTAAGCTGGATGTAAATCTGATTATTTGTGGCTTCTGGGAATATAGAACAAATAGATGACGGAGTTTCTACATACACAGCTTTCTTCCGAACCATGTCTAGTCCTATAGACAATTCTTTACACTTGGATATCGTACAACCCGTCTTCATTCCAAGTTCGCTCGCGGCTCCGATTTGGTGCCCTTTCCAGCTCGAATTCGTCTTTCCCAAGCAAGACCGTCTGGGAAGTCGTCGGATATACTGCAGTCTCGGTCCCGAGCGCGAGCCGGCTCAGCGAATTGTGACGGCACAGAAACACCTCCATCGCCGCGGAGTGCGAATGCATGCTCTCCAAGCTCCTCCTCCTCCTCCTACTCTTGATTCTTTCACCTCGTACTCGAGCCGGAAAGCTCTTCCAGAGCGTTGTACTCCTTCTCTCCCAGCCCACATCCAAATCAACACATCCCCACCATCCCCACC
>QVXC01000514.1:0-22396 GCA_003501895.1 Phaeosphaeria sp. A1 3.1a | reverse complement strand
CAATCACTCATTACATACATCGACCCTCGTTGCAACGAAGTACTGATTCAACAGCCTATTGCCGTATCAACAGTGTTTCAGCTGTTGAATTAGTGCCATTCATGATTGGAAGCGGAAAGATTTATGGTGGAAGTCAATGAACATAATCTCTCGGGAATCTTGGGCTACTTTTGTAGTTACATGTATATCTTACGCCACGTGCTGTCTCTAACCTTGGCTAGATGTCTGCTGCATCTACGGAGGTCCACTGATAACAGCGGAGTTACTGCCTAGGGTAGTCCACTTTCCGATATTCACTCAATCTGTGCAGCACCGAGTTCAGCACCGAGTTCAGCACCGAGTTCATTGAAACAGTATATGCAGGGCGTATGATGAGTAGACCCATATCTGCATGCCGGCTGACAAGAACCTGCCTTTGTAATGCGTATAACATCGCAACGTAATTATCTTTTAGTGGCCAGACTACGCATGGAGGGCTTTGGAGGATCAGAAGGGCAGAGACCGGTCACCTATGCCCACATTTTGATTCTAGCCCTAGCGCTAATGCAATGTGGTAGGATTTCACGTGCAGAGCGACAGCAGTATCGGCCGGAGTAGGCTACAAATCCAGAGATTGACATACCCCCTGAACTATACATGGAAAATTTCCAATGTATACTTTTTACACTACTTTAGCTGAGTGCTGGATGTATTTTTCCCTTTCTCTGTAAGCGGTATACTACACCAGTACAAAATTCAGGCATCTTCAGGCTTCGCAAGTACATGCACGCGACACTCTAGCCGAAGTCCAACACTTCGCTCAATAACCCGACTTGTCTGGCACAATCTTGTAGCACCGCCCCCCTTTCCCAAACATCTTCTGCAAATCATCGACAATAACGTCCGGACGCTCCCACGCAGCAAAATGTCCTCCTTTGTCATTTTCACTCTCATGCACAACAGGACCTGATTCCGCGACATCAGCACAGCTCTCAAGGGATAGATTCACTGACTCACCTAGCGTCTTGCCCCAAAGTCTCGGCACAACCGTAATCTCGCGCGGAAAATGCGCAAGGCCTAGTTTGACCCGATTAACCCACTGGCTGGCGCGCTCGCGATCGGGTATCAGTGGTGTAGGATTGTGTCCAGCCTCGTAGTAGATTCTGATATGCGCATTGGGGCCAGCGGTGCTGAACCAATATATGCTCACCCACGTGAGTATCTCGTCGTCTGTCCAGGGATATCCGTCCGTCCAGTCAATCAGCTTCTCATAGATCCACGCAAGGAGCGCGACAGGGCTATCTGCAAAGGCGTAGGACAGTGTCTGGGGCTTTGTTGCTTGGAGTTGGCGATACGCTTGGCCCTGGGAAGTGAACCAATCGCTGCGTTGCAGGCCTCTGGCTTCGGATTCAGTGTAGGGTGTCACAGCGTGCTGAATAGCAAGAGCCGGGTTGGTTGTAAATGTTGGAGGGAGAGCGCGGACCATGTTTATGTGTGATGCAAGGACGTAGTCAGGATACAAGATGCCCATTGTCCGAGTGATATAAAATCCCCAATCGCCGCCTTGGGTCACGTATTTAGAGTACCCCAGATCTTGCATTAACCTGTGGCAGGTCTCGGCATATTGAGACAGAGCGAAACCTGGCTTCAGGATCTTCTGACTGAAGCCAAAGTTGGGCAGTGATGGCGCAACGATGTGGAATGCGGGCTTGTCGGAGCCCTCACCGGCTGAGAGAAGAGGAAGCAGTTTTGTGACCTCGATGAAAGAACCAGGCCAGCCATGGCAGAAGAGTAGAGGTACGGCATTCGGATTCGAGCTCTTCTGGTGTATGAAGTGGATGTTAATGTTGCCGAAACCTTCCACGCTAACGGCTTTTCGAAAGTTGGGGAGCTCGTTGATCTTTGCTTCGGCTATACGCCAATCGAAGCTCTTCTCCCAGTGGTCTGCCAGACGTCTTACGTCAGATAGAGGGGAGCCATATGGCCATTGCTCTGTTGAATCAAGTTCGTCAGGATAGTCGGCATCGGCGAGCTTTCTCTTCAGCTTCTCGATGGCAGCATTAGGCACAGAAACGGTATACGGCTCAGGTTGCGAGGCCATGACGTTGATTCCGATGTTTCAGCCGTCTGGGATGGTAGACTGAATGCAGTGATGTTTTCGAGCTATCCTTCTAGTAGTGGACGGAGTCTTTATGCAGCTTCCGACACCCCTCATTGGTATTTCAAAGCAATGACACCCTCGCGACGTTCTGACATCACAGTGTAAATCGCGCCGTGTTTCCCGCAGGAAACACCACCGTAGGTGTCACTGTGCATGAAGCAGGAAATGTATAAACTAACGCTTATTCATCACCTTGTACCTGTGGATGGAACTAGTCGGTGATCGTGAGTGGTAGCATTGTGTGCGGTTAACGGCAATCTTCCACATCGGGGATCCTGTGATTTGGCAGGGCTCTCATCAGATAAGCGCTAAAGCATAATTTGTCCATCGAAGTGTTGTGGTCAATCATAGTTTCCCATGTTGGTGAGTAATGTGGAAAAGAACGTGCGATCGTTTACGCTGACGTTGACGTAATCAACGGCGCGGATACTGATGCCTGCACAAAAAGCCCCTGCGACATCGAGTGATCTTACTGTGTGTACGGTAATTTGTGCATACCTCAATGACTTCTCGTGTGCGCAGGCAAGACAGAAGCGACATTTGCTTCTGTCGACGTAGCCCCTTTTTCGAAACGACACGTAGACCAACCTTGTGTTCGAAACATCTCCCCGTCCAAAGAGCAAGCAGATGCGCAGATGCGATGTTTCAATGTACCGAGGGCATCCTCTCGCATCGAGAGAAGGATTTGGACGAATTTCGTGTGGTCGCAAGGTGATCCTCTTCTCAATAGTGTCCACGGAAGGTCCAGCCAAAAATAGCCAGGCACGGGCCTGCATCTGACAACCTCAACCGAGGCCTGTCGTGTGTCTCCATATTCCCATTTGTCTTGTTCTCGAGCCTGCAGCCTCCTGCCGCATCATACGAGTAGTAAAATTGAACTCGAAGTTGCTTTTGCGAAACAACTAGCTCGAGCAGAAACATCATGCAAAAGCTGGGGTGAAGTTAATGCATAGCGCGCATCAACTGACAGCGCCTCCAAATGTCAGCTTGCACAGCCGACCCACCCTGTGGCGCTTCCTAACGGGCTAGACCATGCATTCAATGGAGCGAGAACCATGCGACTCGTCCGTAGCTCCCCTTCGGCAATGCAATACGAGCGCAGCGGCTCCCTCGTTCCTGGACAGGACGATGTATAAGACGGCGGGCGTGACCCGCAAGGCTGAGGGGTCTGTTTGCACCCGGCCTTGTTCGTGGGCAACGTCACTCACTTTTTCATCGCTCGCTCACTCTCTGTCGTCTTCCTTTTTGTTTGTTTGTGATTCTTTTGGGACGCGATGAAGCTGTCCTATTTCTTGGTTCTTCCGGTCGTGAGCGCGAGGGTAATCGACAGACAACAAGTTCCGATCCTCGAAGCTGTTCCAGCAGATGTCATACAGTCAACCACATACGAGGACAACATTCTTCCCGCCATTGGCGTCCACTTCACAACATCGTACGCACTCGCCGCAGCTCGGTATCAGAATGGCACAATACGAGACCTCGCCAGGGTGGAGGGAAATGCACAATACATCCAGTTCATGTCGCGGTGGTCGGATCGAGAACATACTATTCCCCTGGACCTGTATGAGACCGTACTTGCAGACTTCATGAAGACGACCCGCAATGCCATTGAGGCCGAACTCGGCATGCGGGTCTTAAAATTCGCGCCGACCTTTCCTCAACTTCCAGGCTGGGGTCAAGCAGGTGTCCGAACAGCTCTGTTGTCCGCCGGACTCATGTCTACCCGAGACAACGTGGTCTCCGATGCGCCCTCATATGACGAATTTGCTGCCGCAGATGCTGGTCTTGCTCACCATCTCCGCGAATCTGTGAAAGGCAGCATATCACAAAGCAAGCCAGCAGCGTACCAGAACGTCCTCTACGTCAACTTCGACAATTCCTCCTTGAGCGCCGGTGTTGTGACACTGCAGCATGCAGACCAAGAGCGCGAGATGCTTCGATATAACATGGACACACAACTGGGATGGTGGAACATGCCTGTCTACGATAGCCCCAGAGTCAAGTTCTGGACGCGCATTGAAGAGATGCTCTTCGACGTTCTGGAGCCAATGCCGCGACCACCAAACAGGATTGTTCTCATGGGTGACCACGGGGCAGACCAAGAGATCAAGGAAGCTGTAACGTCGACACTGTGGGAGAAGTACGAATTCGATGTGGAGGAGATGCTCTGCAAGGAAGATGTAGACAGGCTGGCGGCGAGAGGCGCGGCAGAGCTTGCATGGCGGGATAGCATGCGGTAAAGAGAGCGGGAGGCGAGTGAACTCTGAACGAGCCTTTAATGATTAATGTCGTGCGCACTGCAGCATAGCTGCATAGTAATACCCATAATGATAATCTCTACTTGTTTGAGCAGAATGGATCACTTCCCGTATACATTGACGATGAGCTTGCATGTCGAATAGGTATGTCCATGACCACGGCTTAAGGTTCGTCCTTGAGATTCGCAACGTGAAGACGGATTTTGACAAAATGCGTCTCTATGGACGCGCTTAGGCCTCCTGATATGTTCATTCGCCAATATTCAGATCTCATGGCTTCCATCTCACCTCCTTTTTCTAGGAGGCACTATTGCTTTCTTCCGTGATTGCACTTCTTGACTTTAAATGTATCGGAACATGTTGTTCTTCACACTTCGCTTCATCGCCACAGGCTTTCCATCTTCGTACTCGACACCGGCATCACCACCATCGCCTGCGATTCCTTGAAGCTTCTCTAGCAGCTCTTGATCGAGCTCTGCTTGAGTCTTCTTCTTTGGTTCTGGGTCTTGCTTGGGTTCTGCTTGGTGCTGCGGTTTGTCAATCCATGCAGGCGCAAAGGACGAAGGACCTCATCTTACTAGCAAGTCTGTCGAACTCACTTTGCCATTACTTTCACTGTTTATTTCTTGCATTGCGCGTGAACTTGATAGAAATCTCGCTCGCGATGTCAGGCATTGCTGGCGTAGTGAAGTGTTGATTTGCGATGAGATCAAAGTCTTGTGACCATGCCGAGCGACTCGTTGTAGCATGCTGCCAGTGTTCATGTGTATCTTGTAAAAAAGAATTGCTATTTGACCATTGAACGTGTCTGTTTACGTCACAGTGACTGGGTGTGAATTCACCACGGCTTAGTAAAGTGCATGTGCCAAGACGCTAATGGCGCATTGAGGAATCTCAGAAGTTCGCGACTGCAAGCAACTGAACGCGATCAGACTCTCACCCGCCCACCACGCATTCAAAGTGCGGCATCCACTCCTTTCACATCGTCGCATAACTCAACTCAACTTACGACGCCAACAAGCATACGAGAAAAATCAGGATGGTCGTCACCAAGGTGGGCCAGTGGTCCAACGTCGAGGACGAAGTGCTCAAGGCGGCCATCTCCAAATATGGTCTGAACCAATGGGCGCGCTGCGCCTCGCTCCTCGCAAAGAAGACGGCAAAGCAATGCAAAGCGCGATGGAACGAATGGCTGGATCCATCCATCAAGAAGACGGAATGGTCGCGCGAGGACGACGAGAAGCTTCTGACGATGGCCAAACTGCTCCCCACACAATGGCGCACTATCGCACCCATAGTTGGACGCACAGCAACACAATGTCTAGAGCGGTATCAGAAGCTGTTAGACGAACAGGAGGCCAGAGAAGGGGGAGATCTCGGGCTGGCTGGTCCAGAGGGTGGAGAAAGTGCCGCCCCTTCTGCTGACGATGTTCGACGGCTGCGTCCCGGAGAGGTGGACAGCTACAGCGAGTCTAGGCCAGGTATGTTCATAGTTCTCGACATGTAGGAGCTTGAGCTAACATTGTGTCCAGCCAAACCAGATGCCATCGATATGGACGAGGAAGACAAAGAAATGCTGTCCGAGGCGCGTGCGCGTCTAGCAAACGTCAGTGGAAAGAAGGCGAAGCGAAAGGCCCGCGAAAGGCAGTTGGAGGAGTCAAGGAGGCTGGCCCTGCTACAAAAGCGACGAGAGCTCAAGGCTGCCGGCATCAACATCAAGATCACACCCAAGAAGGGGAATCACATTGACTACAATGCCGACGTCCCGCTCGAGAAAGAAGTACCCTCGGGTTTCTTCGACACAACCAACGAGATCGAGCAGAACGAGAAGCAGCGAGAAGCTTTCGACCCGCGGAAACAACAACTCGCGAACAAGCGCAAGATGGATCAGCAGGAGGAAGGTGGAGAGAACAAGCGCAAGAAGAAGGACGAGAAGTCAGGAGGTCTTGCGGCGTCATACGCAAAAGCTGCCCAAATGCAGAAGATTCGCGAGGCCGAGCAGAGCAGCAAGCGCCGCGCTCTCGTGCTTCCGACCCCGCAAGTCGGAGAGGCTGAGCTGGAAGACATTGTCAAGATGGGCCTGACGGGAGAGCGTGCCATAACCGGTGCCGGTGGTGACAACATTGCGACGCAAGGCTTGGTAGGGAATTACTCCAGCATGGTCAGCCAGACGCCGATCCGTACTCCCATGGCTCCGAAGGAAGAGGACATGATTGCGAACGAAGTCCGCAACGCGCGTTTGCGAACAGAGACACAGTCTGCTCTGCTAGGCGGAGACAACCCAGATCTGGTCGGCGATGAGGTACCCACATCACTTTCCGGCCCCTCGAGGCACCAAATCGTCACCCCTAACCCGATGGCCACCCCCTTCCGCCAAGGCAATGTTGGTGTTGGAGCTACACCTGGACCCGGCGCGACCCCGATGCGAACGCCCCGCGACACTTTACGCTTGAACGGCGAAGATGGTACCATGCAGCTTGTTGGGCAGACGCCGCGCGACATCAGATTGCGAGAGAATGCCAAGAGGCAGGATCTGAAGAGCAGACTTGCAGCATTGCCCAAACCGAAAGAGGAGAGCTGGGAATTTGAATTGCCCGAAGAGCAGGCAGACCAAATGGAGGTTGAAATAAGCGAGGAAGATGCTGCTGAGCGTGATCGACGGAACAGAGACCTAAAGCAGGCTGCCGAGCGCGCTGAATTCGGACGACAGACTCAAGTCGTGCAGAGATTTCTGCCACGACCATCGCTGGTCGATATCGACACGATGCTGAAACGAGCACTTGACCTCTCGGATCCGGTGGAACGAGAAATCGAGACCGAGATGGCTTTGCTGATTGCGAACGACGTGCAAAATTTCGGTAGCGGTCAAGTTACTGGAACATTACGGCCTGTTGAGAGGATGACAGACGATGCTCTCCGATCAGCAAAGATGGAAATGGCTCTGGAGCTCGCTATGACTTCAGACAAGGAGAAGAAAGCCTTCAGCTCGGACTTCAGCAGTGGCTGGGTGAATCTACACGGCGCAGCGGTTCTACCTGGAATCGCTGGCTACGAGGAAGACGAGATCGACGAGCATCAGCTTATGGTCGAAGCCTTCGACAACGCACAAGAGAAGATCATTGAATCTGCTGAGGCGGCGAACAAGATCGAGAAGAAGCTCAACACACACCACGCGGGATACATGAAGCGTGCCGCTCTCCTCCGAACCAAAATTGGCGACGCGTTCGGTGCGCTCGAGAAGACCAAGGTAGCATTGGACTCTGTGCGCACGATGCAATACTCGGAGCAATCAGCTATTGGGCGCAGGCTAGACAGCTTGCGATACGAGGTTAGCTTCGTCAGCAAGAGGGAGAGGGAGGCACAGGAGCTGTACAGGTCGAGAAAGGACGAGCTAGAGGGCTTGCGTGAGCCTGTGAATGGCGTGCATTGAGTCAAGTCGTTCTCGAGTTTTCTGTTCATGTATAACCACCACCATATTTCTTCTTGAATCATATAAGCATGGAACACGGCGTTGGAATAGGAAAATTGCATATCCAGAGCTCATCACATTCAGAATTGTAGCAAAACACCGGATTATGTTGCAACGAGAGTAACAATCTTTCATTCATGTTCCATATGTTCATAAGTCCAAGCATCGCTGAACCCTCAGCAGGGGTATATGAGATGTAAAAAAAGAAGAGCCCATCATCCACGACAGCTCAAGCCGAAGCCCGCAGTGGTAGTGGGTAAAATATAGCGCTCGTAAGGTGCACCTATATCCCAGGTCGACCAGTTACGCAACACCACGTTCCGTCCAGCGAGCAGCCCTCCAAAAGAAGAAAATATCCGAGAGAAAGACCCCATCTTATCCTATCCATAGCGGCCCCCTTTCCGTCGAAGAAGAAGAAGGGGTGATCCATTACCCGAGTCCTTTGTTTTGCAAATTCCCAGTGATTCCGATCTTGAGTGTCGACCAAAAGAGGCACAACAACAACAACAACAACAACAACAACGACAAAGTAGCAAAAAAGACGCCCTTTCCATCTGTCCATCCATCATATCGCAAAGCACACACACAGAGAGAGCGTTGCTAGAAAGAGGTCTAACACTTCCCATCCAACACCTCAAAAATCCCCACCACATGCGCGCCCTCGCGCCCACAGTCCCCGTACACCGGCCTCGGCTCCAGCACCTCCAGCTCGGTGCCGAACAGGTGCTTCTCCTCCTCCAGCTCGCCCTCGAGCACGCTCGCCTTGCGCCGCAGCGAGAGCATCTCGCGGATGCTGCTGTGCGGGGACGATGTGCGGGTCAGGGGCGCGGAGGACGTCGAGGAGGAGGAGAAGGTCGAGGAGCTGGAGAGGGAGCGGCGGGAGGAGGGGGAGAGGGCGGTGCGGAGGGAGCGGAGGGGGGTGAAGGATTGGAAGCGGTTGGGGCGGGTGGAGTGCATGGTTGTGGTTGATGTGTGTGTTTGTTGGAGGTTGTTGGAGGTTGTGGTGTTGAGGTTGAGGTTGTTGGTGGAGGTAGAAGACCGAGTATATAGGTGTCGGACTTCGGGTATGTATATCGTCGTTGAGATGTAAGGTATTGACGATCTTTCCTTCTCGTCGTCAAGTGTCGATGATGTCCGAGTCGTTCTTTTCTCCGTATGCTAATTCCCGACAAGACAAACAAATGTATCGTCGATGGAAGTTCAAATAGTGTCCAAACCCTCAAGGCAGGTCGATGAAGCAGTAGTAATATGTATAGGTCTGAAAGAATGTAGGTTCTAACTTGAATCGCACAGCGCAGACAAAGTCAGGTTCGGTCAACGAAAGTGAGGGATGGAGAAAAAAGCACACAGAGAGAAGAAGGGAGGGAAATATCTTAATTTGCAATTCGGCGACGAGCAAGACACATGTTTAAGAATGCGGTGGTTCCGCGTCTCACCTCCTTGGTGTCAGACACGCATCCCTGTCCTGCCTGCAAGGTCTACCCGTATGCCGCACAGGTCAAACCGCGTGTGAGGGCGGCCGCTGTGGTGGTTGTGCCGGGGTCCGCGTCTGTCTTGGTGCGTTTGATCGCCTGGCTGGAAACAAGTGAGCGGGTCGCGGAATGAGTGCATTGCACGGCCAGGCCTCTGCGCGGGAAAATGACATTGACGGACCTGATGGGATGGGGTAGGCGGGGTCAGCTGGACGCCACTTTCATCATGGAAAGAGAGGGATGAACGTTGGAGTGGGAGATGTGCAGTGTCGTACACAGACTGGAATTACACAACTACACACGCGTCACGCGACGACACACACACATACGCATGTACCACACATGTACGAGAGTTTTGATGTGCATACTTCCTACCCAACTCCATCGCATAGTCCAGTCCAGTCTAGTCCAGCTCAGGCAAATCCCTCTCCCCACCACCTCCGCCCGCCGACCATCATGTCATGTCATCGCCAACACATGTTCCAGGCACCTTTGAAGCCCACAGTGTCTCCGTCCTGCAAGCTCCCGCAAGCGACGCGTCTCAAGAGCCCGTACACAGCTCCTGCGACAAGCGAGCGTGTCTGAGCGGCGTCTTTTAGCGGCATAGCGCGAGGCTGCTTGGATGCGCTAGTGTTTCAACTGCAACGGGCTGCCCGGAGAACAAGAGGCACCATATCATGGCTGTGATGTGATGTGTGTGCAGATTTCAGAACACGAAGATCGATAGTGAGGCTTTTTCCAATGGGTGGGTGATCATGCAGCTAAGGAAGTGTTGAAGTAGTTGTTGATGCAGACGCGTTGATCTGAGGGTGTTGGTATCATCTTTGTGAGACATGTTGGCTGTCAGTCGTGGATGACGAACTGGTTGAAAACAGTCTGTCGTGCATATTGTTTGATGAACAGCTCCCGCGAGGAACCAGCGGCTTGTCTTATCGCATCGCGGCCCGATCGCAGGCCTGATACCCGCGACCTTCACTGAACCCTTCGGGCCATTGTCGGGATAGTAATGGTGTTGATTACTTCGCTTTCAAAACGCCTTTCGCTATGCAATGCACGCTCTTCTATGTAGGAATCCACAAGCAGTCCTCCCGCCACCGTCATTATCTCCAAAGGCCGTCCCTCCATTTCTTTGAAATCATAGGAAAAGGGTCTACCCATCCAAACACCCTTGGCATGATGTCGGCATCCTACCCTTCTGGATCATTTCAGACGTTCATGCAACGATGCCCATGGGTCGATCACCCCTGCTCACCAACCCCGGTCACAGACCTATTCTGAGGCCCTCTCAAAACATGAGCGTCGGGGTCTCCTGCGCTTTAGTGCGTATGGCGCCGTCAGCCAGGCTATGCCGCCTTATCATGACATGCATGCGCACGTCCTTTCATGTCACGTATCGTGACGTTTAGTCTTTCGTTCAACTTCTCCTCTTGTGCGTGAAACTGCGACGTATGCTCTCTCCCCATGCAGAATTGTCTAGCACTTCCAAAACGTCGGCTGCACTGACTGCGCTGTTGGCTCTACTTCTGCTATCTGCAGGTCCAGGTCCGAGTTGTTCTTCGCCTGGACTCGCTGGTCGGCTTAAAGCAGATGCAAATTGCCATTCCGCGTCTGCCGGTGGCGAGAATGGATTAGGCCCAGGCGATGTACGAGTTGGTGAAGCAGTAGGTGTTTGCTGTATCGAGTTGGCTCGGCTCCTAGGGCCGATATTGGTATCGAGGTGTGGTGGCGTCGCGGCGCGAGCCAAACCGCCATGTGTATTTGTGTCGGCTGGCGTGAACAGCGAGCTGGCGCTTGGAGAGTGATGTGGAGTACGCCTCGTGTTCGTGATGTCATCGTCGTCAATGAAGATCTCTGGGACGGTGAATTGAGGGATAGTAGCCATGCGACCTTGCTTCTTAAGATTCACGGCGCGGCGGAATCGGCGAGACCAGTACAATGTATCGAAGAAGCCAACAACGACATTGCGGCGAACAGCTTCTTCGACGCGCTGAAGTCGCGCGCGACGTCGCAAGAATTCTTCTAATCTGCACCTGGGTGAGCTTTTGCATCGTAAGAAAGAGACACATCTGCGCATACCTCAAACTCTTATTGTCGTTGATGACTTTGTGATGAGCTAGAATCATCAAGAGTGAAGAGAATTGTACTCCATGGTCAGGATCGCTCGACACGAGTACCTCTTCGTAGAAGGTGTTCATCCGTCTTCTGCGACGACGTATCTCGGCTATTGGCAGGGCGTCTAGGCATCGGTTTAGGCTGATGAGGTCGATCTCTTTTGCTGGCTCGTGGCCAGGTAGAGGCAGATTAGACGCTCGGTGTGGTGCCGTTCCACATTGCTCGATGAGGCGGCCAACAGTAAAGTCGCCGTCGTAGATCCTCATCTCGAATATGCCAGATAGTTCCTTGAAACTGTCAGTACCGATCACTGACCCTTACGAGAACATACTTACACCTAGAAGTCTGGGAAACGCTTCCCGGGAAATGAAGCCCGTGCCGTTGGGGTCGAACTCTGCCCATGCTTGTTTGAACCGACGAATTTCTTCTCTACTGATGACAGAAAGTCCACTGCTGCGCTGATAGACATAACTGAAACTTTCGTAGATCAGAGAGACAAACAGACTGACAAAGATATACATGCTGAGAATGTTCCAGGTAACGAACAGGGCACGAGCCCATTCGGGACTACCACAGTCACTTTCGAAATACTTATTCCCCACAGTGCAGTAAGGTTTATCCACATTGGCGAAGTCCTCCATGAACTCATTCCAGCCTTCGCCCATACTGATGACGAACAGGAAGACCAATGCCTTGGGGACCGTCCGGAAATTGAGATTGCCAGTCTCATTGTCGCCAAAGCGCGTCAGACCAAAGGTTTGTGTAAGCGCAATCGCGTAGACCAAAAACAAAACAAACCACGTGGCGAGGAGGTTCCCGATGGCTGGTAGACTGGCAGCTGCTGTCTTGAAAAGCTGATCAAGCTGATTGTTCCGCGGTATCAAGAGGAGGGCCATCGAGACCAGGCACAGCTTGTTGAGCTGGGTAAAGACTCTTTCCTCGCGTTTGACTAGAACGAGGATCGAGGTTACAAAAGTGCCCGAGACAGCGAAGATCGAGAACATGTCCCAGGAGCTTCTACGGAAGCGATGCCAAGAGAGCCCGACTATGCGGATCACTACGTTGGCAATGAAGACAATGGTCAAACAAAGGAAGATGTAGTCTGTAGTTTGTCAGCAAAGTTACTGTAACAGGCGGTGGCGCTTACCCCTAGCTATCTCCCATGGTCCATATCCAGGATACCATTCAAGGCATAGAAGCAGCAGATGCAAAATAAGAAGACCAGTGATGAATCTCTGCCACCGTCCTGTTTTCCGGACTGCTCGGCGATAACACCACTCTTCCCAGGTTTCTCGTTGCTTGGTCGAAGATGGTCGTTTCGAAGGAGCCACCTGTTGTAAGATTTTCCGAAGTTCAAGCCAGGAGCGCTGGTCAGTCGTAAGAAAGGCGACGCCAGTCTGTTCGGTATAACTGCGCATGAACACAGAGATGAACAACGTCAACACAAAGACTGCACCAAGCAAGTTGAAAACGATGAAGTAGACGGCATTCCCCTTCGACGCAAAATCTTCCGGCTGCGAGAAGACACCAGTGATGCCCATTGCGGAAAACATATTGTCCGTCCAGCCTTCTTGTGATACGATCTGGAAGAGGATGAAAAGCGAATTGCCAAAATTGTCGAAGTCGTAGTACGGATTTCCAGCCTTTCGTGGAGCCAGTACGTCCCAGGCAAATGGACTGCTTGCATACTCATTGACGCAGTCGTGCAGATTGCTGATGTTGGACCCGCTGTCATTGCATTTTTGCAATTCGCCAACGAACAGATTTAGTCCGTAGATGGCGAAAGGAATCAATAGACTGAGGGAGACGAAAGCAGCCTATAGGCGTTAGTCAAGAGCGGCGCAAGTATATCGTATACTCACTGAGAAGAGTTTCCACCAGCCCTGAACAATCAAGGAGTGGAAATGGTCTCGTGTGCTATCGCTGATATTGAGAAGACGAAGTGCCCTCAGCGCTTTAAATGCAGCAACAGTCCTTGTGGTCTGACCATCATTATAGAATGACGAGACAATGTTAATCCAGAGCGTGATCAGCACCACACCATCGATGAATCCCCATGAGCCTCTGAAATATGCATTTGGCGTCCAGAAAAAGCCATCCGCAATTACCTTGATGAGAGCTTCAATCGTGAAGATGACAGCGAATCCCATATCTGTCCACACGAACCAGTTTCTCACGCTGAAGTCATGATCCAGGAAATATTGACGTTGATACAGCGGTGTCGTAATACACGCTAGTAGGACCATGGCGATGATCGCTGCGTAAATAAAGGCTGAAAAGGCGTACCAAACTGGAACGGATGGTGCAACTCCTTCGATACGATCGCCGCCACGACCGGGGCCAACAATACGCTGACAAAGTCTGCGGATCGGATTAAGGGGACGAAAGATGAAAAGGGACACATTGTAGTCTGGGTGGTTCCGCAAATACTCGCGTTGTGCCTTTTTGCGTCGCTCCGTGGCATTCACCACTTCTTTTGCCATTTGGCGGGGATCTAGTTCCTCATACGCTCGGCCATAGTCCAAAGGCGAATAGAACGGGTTTGGTTCTCTGTGAATGATGCGTCGCATGAACCTTTGCCAGAAGGTGGAGACGGTTCCGGAGCCAACGATAGTCATGGCTGGGCGAAGACCAGGGCGCGGCTCTTCGTCATGTGGACTTGCGCCTTCAGCGCCTTCATCAAGGAAGTCTCGGACGACCGCGTCCTTTAGCAGCATTTCGGCGGCGGCAGAACCATAGTCGAGTGGGTCTCGGCGACTGGCTTGGCCTAATTTGAAGATGGACGATAGGGAGAGATTACTATTCAGGGTCAGATAAGAAAGTCGCCAGCGGGAAAGTGTATATACGTGTTAGCTGCACTGAGTCCTTGCTCTTTTTGTTGTAGAAAAGCTTTGACTTGTTGCAGACGCTTCTCATCCTCGGACACGTCGAAATTCTCTTGAATGACAGCAATAAACATGTTGAGAATAATGACTATAGGACATTAGTCTCGTTAATGAAAAGCGTACAGCTGACTTACAGTTGGCGAAGATGAACCACAGTATACAAAACGAGGCACCGATCCAGGATGTCCCAAAGTCTTTCTGATATTCCGTGGCATTGTACAAGATATCTGTCCAGCCCTCACTGGAGAAAATCTGATACATGCCTATGAAGGAATTGTATATGTCGAAGAACGGAACGTTTATGGTGTCGCCATCACCGGTTACCTCCGGGATCTGTCCACGAAAGAGTTGGGAAGCGAAAATCGACGCCAGGAAGGTCATCAGAAACACGAAAAGGATGAGGTTCAAGAGACCACCGACATTGCCAAAAACAATCATCTAGCAATGTGAGTCAGTCGAACCCTTTTTCCGTAGAAGTAGATACTTACGATGAGGTCTCGGGTCATGGGCACTGCCAGAACAACACGGTATACTCGCACAATTTGAAAAATGGTGAGCCATGCATACGCTTTGCCACCGTGGGCGTTCTTGATGACCGGAATCTGGATCACTGACGTGATGATGGCGATACTCAGATCTGCAACGTTCCGCTTGCTGTAAAAGAAGTGCCGCCAGTCTACAACGAGACGAACAATGATTTCGAAGAGCAAAATGAGCGTGACAAGCATCTCAGCCTTGTCGATGAAGGATCTGCGAAATTCGCTCATGCTCGCGCTCCTCATCATCTGACTGACCAGACCAAATGCAATGACAAGAACCCATAGCCATGATGTCTTGTCGTACAGGCGTTTTAAGCTACTGACCAGTTGCTTCACATCGTCTTCATTGCCCGTCTCCTCCTGGATCTTTTCTCCAGTGAAAGCGCTCGTCCTGCTCTCTTCACGCATGATTTGTAAAGACGAGGTGATGACGGCAATGAGCAGTGATATCAGCCACAAACTCAGTATCAAAAGACCGACAATGAAGAACAGAGACGAGACCAGGTAGTCGGTATCGGCCATCTGGTACATAATGTCGCTCCAGGTGTTGGATGACATGATGACGAAAACGAGCTCAAGAGAGTTTAGAATATTGTCGAAGCTCTTGGTGCCCCCGGCTGGGTTGGCATCTTCAACACAGAAGGATCCAAAGGGACAAAGGAAGCCCTTGCCGTCTTCCGGGCCCTGCGGTATGCCGTCTTTCAGGTAACCTTGCTTGACACCGTTCGCCAATAGGTGGCCACCACAAAATTGATCGCCGTTTTGGAAGTCAGGAAAGCCATCTGCAGCCTGCCATACGCAAGTCCTGCGAAAACTCGATTTGAAGATCTGCAAACCAACGATAGAAAACAGGAGCCAGAAGAATCCGATCAGAAACGCGACATTGACCAGCAACGGTGCTGCCTTTTTCAAACTGCGGAGAATCACTGAGGTTCCGCTAGTCAGGTTCAACAGGCGGATGATTCGCAAACAGCTGAGCATGTCGAAGACAACAATTACGCGTTTGTTTTCGACATTGAAGAGACCGAGCGAGAAAGATATCCAGAACGCGATGACAGCGAGAAAATCGGTCCGGTTGAAGGAATGTCGCAAATAGGCTCTGTGTGCCAGTCGGATGCGCTGCTGCTGTCGGTAGTCGCCAGGTCCAACATCAACTTGCATTGGCGCAGTCGTGAAGCTCCGCAGAATCGAAGGCTGCTGGGGCGCTGCGGTGTCTTTGACAGCACTACTTCGTCTCTGTGAAGCCTGCCGTTCGGGGCCACCGAAGAGCTTATTGGCCTTCATTACGACGGCTTCACGAAGGCCAACCTGGCGATTGATGGTACTGTATTCTACTGGATTTATGATGAAGCCTGACACGATGATTCGTATCACAACTTCAATCGTGTATACGATGAACAGACCGAAAAGCGCCCAGTCGATTTTGGTGAGTCTGTGAATATCTTTGGCTTCATCCCGGTTGTACTTGGCCTTGTCGCTTGCATCGATGGCCAGCAGGATCGTCTGTATCACAATCAGGACTAGAAGGAGCGGCTCGGTTGCGGGATGAACTAGCATATCGCAAAGCTTCATCCTGAGGGTGCTGTCCGCAGGAAAAATGCCCAGACTCTTCCCTCGCAGTGGATTCGGAGATCGCTGCCACTGCATGCTGGGCTTGCGGGGCGGTAATATGGGCGACGGTGGTTTCTCGTCGGGCGCGGCGGCCAAAGGCGATGTAGGGCCATCGGTGGCATACTCTGGGAGCACAGGGAACGAAGGAGGCTCATGCATGCGAGAAGTGAGAGTGGACTTGCGGTGGATGGCACGCTCGACGACATGAGAATCATTACTGACGTTGGCGACACGCTGAGACATGTTCCGCATGATGGTTCCGGCGCGAGTTAGCGGCGATGCAATCTGACCGGGCGATAGCGACCGCTTCCTGCCCATCGAGTCTCTGAGGTTCCCCGTCGCGGCTTCCAGCTGGCCAAGATTATCATTGCTCCGCGCTACAGGCGACAAGTCGCTCGGACTGAGAAAGCGCACGCTCTGAAAGCTCGATCTGTCCTGCGAATGCGGAGACACGGGCGCAGCAGCCCCGCTGATGGGCTGCAGATGTCGCGCATCGGTCAAGCGTGCGGTGTCGTCGTAGGTGGGCGAGAAGTAGCTGTGGTCCTCGGACGTCGCCCGCGCCTGGTAGGGCCTCGAGCCCGCATACGCGCCATAGGTGTCGTCCGAGGACGCGGGTGTTGGAATAGGCGGGGTCAGTGGTGGTGAGGTGTCGCCCTGGAAGTCCATGCTCATGCCGAAGCCAATGGCCGCCTGCAGAGCGCCCCCGTCAATTGGCGAGCCCACATCGTCGTCGTCGACTCTGCGGATGCCGCTCTGCGATGCGCCCACGCTGGTGTCGATTTGCGGGCGCGAGACATGGCGCGTGGGACTCGGAGACGCCTCGGCTATGGGGGCATACTGCGAGTCTCTGAAGCGCCCGTTGTGCCTGAGCAGGTCCCGCCCGCGGTCGCTGATGGTTCGCCGGTGCTGCTGCGGCGCAGTCTCATCGTCTTCGTCCGGCGGTCGATTGAGATCTTGCAGCGGTATTGAATGGTGCCCATCGTCTCTGCGATGGTTGGGGTCGGGGAAGGACATTGGCGCGTCCGGTCCTGGTGGGTTGCGCTCAACTCGGCATCTGGCCGCCGCAGCTCAGCTCTATCAGATGCTATCGCGCAGACATGCAGACTACAGGGGACGGAAAAGAGGCGCGTGGACGGTTCGAGGACAGGTGCGGGAGTGGGATAGCGATAGGAGCAGAGGGCGACTGCGAGGGCACGTGGGGACGATTCGGGCGTGTTGTTAAGAAATTCGTGGTCACATAGGGTGCGGGATGGCGGAGTACGCACGGAGGTGAAGATGCATCAGCCAGCCCAGGGTGGAGTTAGGACGTGCAGGGCAGCAGGGGAGACATGCCGGTATTTTTAGTTCACCGTTGTGCCTGTGGCTGTTCGGTGGCATTCCGTGTCGAACGCGAATCCAAGACCTGCCCGCGTCTTTGCGGCATTATCCTGAATGAATGTCTCCCGAATGTGTGCAATACTCTTCCACCACGAGGACGACCTGCCTCTTCGAAGTTCTGACACTTGCGCTGTGCACCAACAATGCTCCCGAAACACTCACAATCGGCAAAGCGGAGCGCCCCTGGCAGCAGCCGCGTCAGCCACAGTCAGCCACTGGCTGCTGCAGCTCTAGCCTCGGTGCAATCGAGAGACCACCTGAAGTTGTATTATCAAGACGTGTGTAGCGAGTTCTCTTTGTGATTACAGCTTGTCATGCCAAGATGCACAGCGTTCGAACGGGCGACACGGATTCAGCTGAATGAATGTCAGCTGCGTCTGGCCAATCACACGACGATTGAGCTGGATGCTTGTGGAGAAAATGCTGCATGTCAGAGTATGTCCATTTTTGGGATAACAGTGATGGGAACAAGCAGGCGCTGCCATCACTGTTGAACGTCACTAGAGCCGCAGGAATCAGGTCTGGCATATACCACAGCGCATAGTACGAAGGAGCTCCTTGCAGCGAAGGCAGATGGATGTACATGCAAGATGTCATACTGGCCCTCGCGCCTTGCCCCTTTCGGCTCTCCCGAAAGTCCGCAATTTGGAACGCGACTTCCTCATCGTGAGACCCACATTCACCCTCACCGCGTCCATCCTCACCAACACCGCGCCCGCGCCATAACATCTCGTGAACACTCCTACAACGTCTTCTTAGCACTTCGCCACACCGTCCTGTCCAGCCGTGAACCGCCCTCCGACGCGTCGCCCCAGGCACGCTCCTTACGATGCCTGCCCGAAAACGCGCCCGCGACGAGATGGAGGCCGAGGAGCCTGTCGAGGCTCCGAGTGCACTGCAGACACTGCGCAACATGTGGCAGTTCGCCAACCTTGCGCAATACATCAGCCTGTTTGGCGACGCTGTCAAGATCGACAAGGACTTCGACATCGAGGTACGTCCTGGTTTGCGCCCAGTTCATCTGGATTGCGCCGCGTTCGATGCGTGAGGGACCATGGCTGACATGAACGCAGGAGCTGGAGAGCGAGTGCCTGAAGCCACAAGCATCGGAGAAGCTTGCACAGATCGGACTGGCGTTGCTGAAGCACGTCTCGTCGCACAAGGGCCTGACGTACGATTTGAAGTCTTCACTCCAGAGCGATGCGCTAATAGATGGCAGACTAGACATTTTCGACGAGTACACCCGGCGACAGTTCGTTGCGAAAGCGCCACAGCGCAACCCTTTTGGCACCGACGAGGAGCCGAGCAAGTTCAACGATTTCGATGTATTCACCAAAATCCGAGTACTACAGCAACTCTCCACATGGACGCTCAACAATCCAAACTCGATCCGCGAGAGGCTGTCAGCGACAGATGGCGAGCAGACTCTCTGGGTAAGTCTTGGACCCCCCGGTACTGACACAATTGCTGACCTTCATGGCTTAGCGCATGGAACCTACTGGTTGGGACTCCGATGATAGGGTTCTGTTCGTGCTTGACGACAATCGCATGTACCGACGGACCGACCCTCCACCCCCACCTGAGCCTCAGAAGGCGAAAGCGAAGTCAAAGTCGAAGAAGTCGAGAGGTTCCAGGGCCAGCAAGCGACAAAAGGTCTCAACGCCCGAACCTGAGGAAGGTGCTGAGGTCGACAACGTGGACCAGGTGGAGCAACAACCAGAAAATGCCGAGGATGACGGCTTCGGTGGCATGACCTGGGAGTGTGTCTGTGTGACCCTGGAGGACTACCAAGAATACATGGGCAGCATCCGAAAGAGCCGCGATCCCAACGAAAAGACGCTCTACAAGCGTCTGGAAGAAGACGTAATCCCTGTTATGCAGAACTTGGCCGAAGAGCAGGCGAAGAAGCAGGCCCGTAAGATGAAGGAGCTGGAGAACATGCAGAAATTGGCTTTCGCAAAGCGTTCATCAAGAATATCGTCAAGACTCGAGAAGCAAAAGGAGCAAGAGGAGGTTGAAGCGGCTGAGAGGAACCGAGTGGACGAGCTCGCCAGAGCCAAGGCAGAGCAAGAGAAGCAGAGGAAGCTTGAAGAGGTGAGCACAATAGTCCTGACTTTACCGATGAGCACAGCTGATGATGCGTAGGCACACGACTCCCGCAGGATGACACGAGAGCAGCGACTCCGTGAGCGTGAAACTGCGAAGATCTTGAAGGAAGACGAGTTGCGCAAGCTGAAAGACAATGAACATAAATTAGCGACCAACGCGGCAAGACTATCGGAGCGACATCTCAAGGCCATGATGAAACAACATGAGAGCGATCTCAAGCGACTCAACGAAGAGGAAGACTGGTTCTTCGACTGCGAGAAGTGTGGCACATACGGATCCAATCTTGTAGGTGTTCCCAGACCTTGACTTGCATCGCTGACTGTTGTAGAACGATAACACGCCACAAATATCTTGCGAGAAATGCAATGTCTGGCAGCATGTCAAGTGCCACGGTATCAGTGAAGATCAAGCAGACAATGCCAACTTCCAATTCGTATGTGGCACATGTCAGCGAAAAGAGGAAGAGGCCGCCCAACCCAAGCTTCCGCCACTGAAGTTGAGACTCACTTCTGCCTCACCTTCGTCATCGCGGATCGAGGCGAGCACAAATGGCGAGCGGCTGCCCGCATCTGTGCGTCAACTATATTCCGTCCAACTTCCCGCGCCAAACTTTCAAGAACCAGCTCAACCTGTTCAAGCTGTTCAGCCTTGGGTTGATGGTCCGAGTCTCTCGCCTCGTGGTCAAGCACTTGGCCCACCGGGCATCCACCGCTCAGAAGCCGCGTATGGATCGCCTTACAAAGCCAGCGCAAATGGCCACTCATCTCCTGTACGACCACGACCGACATCGTCGAGCTTCTCACGACCTAATGGCTTTTCAATGTCATCACCTCCACCTTTCAATTTACCACAGATACCCTCAAGTCCAACGAAGAGTCAAGGCATGTCCCAATCGTTGCAAAACGGCAGCTCATTTGGATTCAACAACCCGTTTGGCTCTTCCCAGCACACGCCGCTACCATATGCTCAAAGCTTTACTCGCCCTGACTCGTCTGCCGGGCTCGCAGGCTCGCCGGTCAAACATTCACCGGCCAACTCTCCTCGTCACGCGAATGGACTCCCGACACACTACAACTTCAACAGCCCGCATTCCTCCTTCCCACCCAGCTCTGCCCATCGACCTTCATTCTCCCCAACAAAACACAGCTCACCCGCGCCTCTACCAGCGCAAATGTCCTCGCCCGCACCTGCGCCCATGCGCATTGCACCCTCCCCATCGCAAATGCCTGCTCAAGTGCTTCCGGATCCAATTCCAGCGCCTTCGAAGCACGACGGAATGAGGCCGGTTTCGAGTCATGAAGTGAGCGAGAAGAGCGTGTTCCCTCCGAGTCAAAGCTTGAGTCCGCAGCATAAGCCGCAGATCTTGAGTCCACCGGTGAAGAAGGCAAGTCCGAGATCAGAGAGAATGTCATTTGAGATGGAGGGGGTAACCAATGGAAATGGTAATGGCGAGACGCATTGATTTGGTGCGAGTTTGGGTGTACGGCATGCGTGTTGGACGAAGGAGTAGCTTTCTACTAGGTGGCTTTCAGGCGACTTTTATTCTTTTCCTTCTTGATTCGGATCTTCTCTTTGCTTTGGCTTGGCCTTTGTTGACCTGGCCTCACTTGATAGCTTTCTTTGGTAGACTGCGGCGTTTTGTTCTTGTTCACGTTTCTCTGCACGAGTTTGATGCTTGGATCTGGAATGGGTGTACGATATGAGAAACAAAGAAAGAAAGTCGGAGTGATGGAGGGAGCTTTCATGCACGAAACAGGCGTTGGGTGGCTTTTGTTTTCGCGGCTCTGACGATCAATTTGCAGCATTTTTCTATAGTTGATGCATACTTTACATGGGTTGCAATGTACGATTGAGTTTGAATTCGGAAGATGTACTACAGCTCTCACCACATGTCCGTGTGCTCTGCCCGCAAGGTGGATTTGTCGTATGCTGCCTATCAAGATGCGCTTGGAGTGTACAGCGTGTGCTGAGTGGAGGTGAGGGTCTATCTCTGTCCTATCTGCCACCACCCCTATTCATAGCTCGTGCTTTTCGTCAACAGGACGGCGAAGTCCTCTTCACCACACATGTCCACAGCCTTTCCAAACAATCAGTCGGCTATCCCGGGACGCATCCTGATAAGCCCATCGGAAGAAAAGTTGACTCAGCAAGTGCTTACATCTTTCTGGGCAGCTTACATTACCCACCATACTGATCATTACTTGAGATCGCCCGCTCGCAGGATAGGTATCACAAAGCGAACCCATGACCCTCCAAATCAGCAAACGAGATACTATCTCGCGTTTCGTAAAGATAGACCCGTAACGAAACAGACAGACCATGCTATCCACCACCACACCACCAATGTCCCACACTCTCCTCCAATACTAAATCTTCGTCGTAAGTCCCCACATCCCCCTCATCCGCTCTTACCCACCCTAGTCC
>QVXC01000513.1:0-22498 GCA_003501895.1 Phaeosphaeria sp. A1 3.1a | reverse complement strand
GCTAGTATTATTGTAAAGAGCCTTTAGCTCTGTGACTAGATCATCGAGATCGCCGCAATTTTTGCCCTTGTCTTGAATATCACGTGTGAAGCTTCGATATCTAGCTTGATAACAGGCGTCGCTTCTCCGTAATTGAATTGATGCGCCATTACCAGTTAGATAAGAGTAATGCGAAATAGCTGGCCTTGATGAAGCTTTGAGTCGATCTGAACGTGCCTGCGAGTTATCGTGCCGCCTAAGATCTTTACGAAAGATCGATATCAACTGCGACAAGGATGGCGGCTGCTAAGTCAGTAAAGACGACGCTCTCTAGACGGCAGCTTCAAATTTAGATCTCTACTCTTCTAACGATGGCCAAAGGCAAGGAAGATGTGCGCAGTACTTGAAGCTTAGATATTGAGTATATAATTGGCTGTTAGCCTCGAACGAAGTGCGAAAGCGACAGTATCGTCATTTAGACATGAACGGTGAGAAGATTTGTGTTAAAGCCTCGACGCTTTACAATAATACACGCGAAATATGGCAGGAAGCAGGCCTGAAGGCATTTAGCACGCTGTTAGGTTGACATCGATAGCCTATGGAGCTCAAATAAGGCCTGATGGAACTTTCCGGTGGTGAAAGGAGGTTTGAGGGTGTCGTCCGTGTCCAATCATTGCTCGAAAGACAATTTTGCTTTGAGAGATTCCTCGCTGGGTTTGATTAATTGAGAAGAGGCAACTAATAGGGACCCATCGTTAGGCTTAGATAGGAGTCGCTTATATCTCTATTCCTGTATTGGTGTCGCATTTCGCTTCACTTTCGCATTGAACTGATTAAGCACGAAACTTTCAAAAGTGGACCATCGTTGTGTATTGTCATCTCAATCACCGCCGTGAGTGTGAGGCGAATTGGGGTATTCATTTGCACATGGAGAGTTCGCCAGATAAAGGAATCTGCTTTGTAGTACCAAGCCACACAGCGAGGAGCTGACATTTCAGTCAATTGGGGGAAAAATAAGGAAAACATCTACTGTGGCATGCGCGGCTGACTGGAGCACTTCGACGCATCAATCGATCGAACTAAAAGAAGGGTCTAGTGGTATAACTATGAAGACATGCGAGAAGCGCACAGTATGCCGTTCAACGCTGCTTCAATGCAGCTGATTGTCTTTTGGTGGGCGAGCGAAGCTCTGGTTCACGGTGAATGATTGGGCAATCCCCGTACGTGGAAGTGAGGAAACTCGCAGGATGAAGATATTGTGAGGCAGCACTCTGGGATAATAAAGGATAGAATCTCGACACTGTCTTTGATGTTGAGGAATATAAGAGGATCTTTTGATACTGTCCTCTCCTGTATTAGCTCCTCTGAGTGCGCCGCGTATCGCTCGTCGTCCAGAACAGAACACCCCATTGCATCATCTCTCGAATCCATTTTGTTCAAGCTATCTTCTCCAGTTGATGAGCTCACAACTTCGAGCCTGCGATCAATAGTTCGACGTCATGGGTTGACACAACATGAGATCAGACTGAACTTGTGAGATTGTTTCATAAGATAGAATTTCCTACATAGATAATTTACCTTAAGAGATGTCACCCAGATTACAATACTATGAATTGTAATGTTGATACGGCAATAGGCTAGTGAAACAGTACTTCGTTGCAACGATTGAGACGGTGTAAGATGATTGATTGATTCTACGTGAGGAGGCTACCGAGGTGTATAAGACTTGAGACGAGTACGACCGAAGTAGGATCGAGTTGGCTGTTGGGCATCATTGCGCAGCCAACGTACGTACCGATACTCATGATCCGACAGATACCAACAGTAAGGGTCGAAGTAGTTGCTATCATCCTCAGGAACGTTGAGATATGCAACAAGGCATCAGTAAGCAGATGACCCTAGAAGTAATCTTCCAAAGTAAGCAATAACTCGACCCTATTATCAAGAGATTCCTCCACAAATCCGAAGTGTGTCTACAGTACTGTAACTACAAGCGGAGACTGGAAGCCGGAGCCTTGCACCACAAAATACCTCACCTCGTCAAAGATCGCTTTATGAGTGCGAACTTTTGCTGTCTTGCCCATCTGGTATCGCCGTCCAGCTTTCGCAACGAGCCGATAACTCTAACCGCTCTGAGACTATCCTGCGTGGCTGGGGAGAAGGTCAACTTGCGATTTACGCCAAAACCATCACGACCTTGATAGACAACCAAAAGGTCTCATGGGAGCTAGAGATGTTGGAAGACCAGGTAGTAATGTCAAATAATCTCTCTAATCTGTTCGAAAGGTAGTGGATGAACAGGGAGGTCTTGTATTATCCTACAGTATCAAAATTCGGCTGCACAATTCAAGTCATAGGTCGAGCAGACCAATGAGATGTTGTCTTGTCCTGATTCTGGCACCGTCTAATCGATCTACGAAATGACCAGAGACCCTGAATTGACATATGCGGTCCAGCACAGATGCTTGGTAGGCTGTACCATGTGAGATAAAGCTTCTGTCCTATTGAGGAAAAAACATCACAAAGTGTCGGCAACATATTTGGTGAGTCACCAGTCGTCAAAGCCCTCCAATGGTGTCTTCCTCTTGCTGTCAGTGAGTCTTGACGGTCGGTATTGATAAATTGTGCGTGTATCCAAGGCGAGCTCATAGAACGCTTGAGATATCGATCATACAATCCTCTGTGCTTCCAAGCTCATTCCCAAGGGGTCTCAGAGATGCTTTGACTGCTGAAGTGAGAGAATCTCCGGCAGCCATGTCGGTGGCACCGTCGTGCTCGCGACTGATCGAGCACGGTGTCTGCACCTCAGATGCCTTTCTTTTACATCTTTCCAAGCAATTCGAAACTTGGGGAAGTAGCGTAATCGCATTAGAGTGACGATATTCTCATTTACAAGTAGGCTTCAATCAGTCTGCAAGCGCCAGCGTTGGCGTCATTACCTCTTCAAAAGCGCATGCAGGTCTTGATGTCCCGGGCGCGGTTCCGTTTTCCCTGCTTAGTTTGCCTGCCCCGATTGCTGACGATTACGAAGAGGTAATCTTGACTCGAGTTCCATTCTAGTTCTCCACTTTATCGCTTCGCATTTTCGCTACTCGTCAGACGAGGAATCATTCTATGATGTTCTTCCGCCAGGTGAGCGAAGTTTGGAAGCCCCCCAGCTTGATCACTCACTGGACTACGCTGATACATTACCATTCATAGCAACTTCGCAATTGACAAGAAACCATATTAACATCGCGTCTCGCTTTGGCAATCTTATATGATATGTGTCTCTGTCGCAGTGAGTGCAAGCAGTGCGCAAAGGAATTGTAGGATTGAACTGATCTATTGTTCCCGTCTCTTCTCTGGATTTTATTTACGTGTGTGGGCTTTGCTTTTTCCATTGTAACCCCTGATCCTTGCGATCCTTATCACACCCTTCAAGGAGAGAGACTTAAACCGTGACAACCGCTATCCAAGATAACATCTACTGAAGGCACACGGAGTGTCTTCCTAAACGGAAAAGTGCTGTGTGTTGGCGAAGCCTTCCATCAGATCACCCCGCACCTTGGACTCGCATCTGATCTGGCAGCATATCAAGCACTGGATTTGGGCAGGAACATGTCCTGGCAGAAAAATTCGCAAGACTGGGATTCGGCAGCATGGCAGCGAAATGCGCTAAACTATGGAAAGGAAATCGCAGATGCCAGCACAAGGTCTGATGCGGAGGTGCGAAGGTGAGGAGGATCGTCATGTGTAGGGATGCCGTGAAGGAGTACGAGCTCATACTGCAGCGTCGTTCTTGCGCGGCTGGTAGTATGTTTTGATGTTCTTTGGCGCAGTCCTTGCCCACGTATGAGAGGGTCGGTACCGGGCTTCTCGAGCACTGTGACGCGTGGAAGGATGGCATCATATCGAAGTCGCCGTATGTGGCGCGAGTTATTCTGGTATCTCAGCCAGCAGAGAGGTGCATGCGCATCGCATAAGAACCTGGTTGAAACGTCAGAACGGGACAATGCCAGCATGATCTCATAATTGATACCCTTGGAGCCCTGGTCAGATCCATTCGGTAATGTGCGTCCCACCATTGGCGTTCAGCAGATCCCAAGCGTCGTGGTGTTTGCGCCATGCTCCTGGTTGCGGACTCTTTCAGCAGAAAGAGGTTGCGCGGCGGCGTGCTGTTTGGCATCGAGCTCTAGGAACAGAATAGGACGGCTCGGGTCTTTCATGGGCTTGTCGCAATTTGCCTGCCGGGAATAGTGGCAATACCACGTGCTGGTGTGGCTCATCATTGCCAAATTGTGCCCGTGAACGAAGGGGGTCGACGTGTTCATCCGTCTACAATACGGCCCGTGGGCGCGAGGCAGCACTCTCCGAGGTCGTCTTCCCGAGGCCACAGAAGATAGGAGCGAATGCGTGCGGATGGAGGAAAGTCACCACCGCGATCAGTGGTTGATCGAACCTCCAGCAGTAAGCCGGGCAGCCGGGAAGAAGTCCTAGAGGGCCGCGTCGCAGGCTAATCTCGTGTCCATACTCGCTTCGTCTGGCTTGCGCATCCCACCATCAACTAGCGAATCCTTCTTTTTGTCACGTATCTCTCGCCATCGTGTTAAAACATCACGGTCTCGGTCGGGTGCGGACGCGGAAGTTCTTCGTGTGCCCAGCGCGGTGTGGGAGAATGATACGAGGCCACAAGTGGTGGGAGCGCGCTCGCTGAGGCATTCGGCGTTGTTGATCGCGGGCAACAATGTCTATTTCTCTAGTCAGCATTTAAGCTATAAGTTCAGCGCTAAGAGCTCCCCACAAGGCTGACTGACATTGGGGCAGGCTGCAAATTCCCTCTCCGGCGCAATGTCAGAAAGTGCCGCATGTCGGTCGACATGCTGGACGCACCAGATTGCGAAGAGTGTCGCGGTTGTAGAGGTATGAGGAAAAGCTGGCTCAATGAGCGCGAGGAGATGTTTGGACACGGCGGGATGTGATCACTAGCCTCCAGCAACGCGCATCGTCCGGCGATAACCTCCCCGTACGCGCGCCCCACTGTGCGCGTCAATCAATTGTCACCCCGCTGCACGGCCGTTCCTCGCCTGCTGCAGCTCGCCATGCTTACTGCAGCTAGTCGCACGTCTCAGGGCTGCAAGCATTAAATACTCGATCAGGATTGAGGAAACATGTGCAGGGTACAATATGGAGGTGCAAGGTGTCAAAGTGTGAGCTGCGAGGCGTCAAAGTGTGAGGTGCACGGCGTGGAGTGTGAAATGCAAGTGTCACAGCGTTGGCGCGGGGCAAGGACGCGTTTTACGCGTCGATTGTGCTATTGCCCCCGGAATGGCTTAGCGCACCTCGTGACTGCGTGTGAAGTCTTAGGGTTGATCGCTTAGTGTTCAAAGAGGAACGTCTGCAGGATACTTTAACATTACAGAGATCAAATGGTCGGCGTTGCAAGGCACACTATAGATGTTGCTGCTGCTGTATCGTCTAGAGTATAGGCTACAACAGGACTGGGGCTAGTTAAAGGTCGTTTCGTGACTAGAGCGCCTCGTGGGTGACTCGCCCCCGAAGTCGCGGACTATCCCAAATTAGGGACGAAGAACGCGTACTTCGTGATGGGCGCATGGAGGTAGGACGGGTACTTCGTGGCATCATATTGGTTAGGCGTGCTTCTCTCATGGCTTGTCCGTATGCCTGCACGCGGTCCTCCGCCCACACCACCCCTCCGCCCGTGTTGCCCCGACGTTGATATCCTCATTCCGTATCGTATTTTCCTCTTGTAATCGCAAACCCAGCCACTGCTTCGGCGCTTCCACACTGGTGGCATTTTTGTCGCGCGGGTCTTCCATAAAACTCCACCCTACCTGCTGCTCGGCCGCGTTGTCCACCAACTTTCCCCAATTGATGGTCGGCAATGCCGTCGTATTCTCTACCACCGCACCCTCGCTGTCTACTTGCAACAACATCAATTCGCTCAACACATGCTGTCGTGCACTCCCAATCATCCCGTGGATCATCGACCGCATCTGCGGCATGCTGAACCTGATGTTGCTGTACAACAACTCATCGCCCGTGCAATCTAACACACCGGGTACGTTGGTCGTAAATCATGTTTTGAATCCAATCGCCTTTAACTGGAATATGGCGTCCATGGGCGTCGACTTGCCGTCATAATCGGTCAACGTCATGAATCGCTTCGCCATCTCCTGAACGAAATCAAAATGGCCTGGGGCCATGACGGCTTCCCATCCCTCGTCTGCTCATTTTTTCACGGCCTCCTGGCGCATCTGTGTCGATCGGTACAATACCAACATGCGGGCTACGCCGATGACCGCGGTCTGCTTGGGTGTATACACCAACGGACTCAACCAACTATTGTCGCTGCTGATGTCCAACATGGCCATGCTGCTGATCAACGCGCTTGTGTACTCACTGTCCCCCAAAACATGGTCCAAGACAAAATATCGACATGCTCTGTATACAGTATGTGATTCTTCATTCCTCGGGGTTCCCCTAACTACTGGACTGGCAAGATCGTACTCACGATACATTCCTATCACTTCCGGAATGTGGCAGGACCGATTCTTCTCTTGATACCTGAAGACACCTAAAAATTGGATCTTCCAAACTTGGACAGCTATGTCTTTAGCAGGATACATTCGCAATTTCTCATACTTGAACACTGGTGTCCTATCCGATGCCGCGCTGCATTCAAGATAAGAGCTGGAAGATCCACAAAGCGCTCGTGGTGTGTCATTCAAAATAGTTTCAAAACGCTCTCAGTGTCGGCATGGAGGTAAGAAGCGCTGATCATAGTGAATTACGAGACCTAATAAGCACAACAGGAGACAAACTGTGGGAGGCTCATTCTGAAGGATGACCCAGTGTATAAAAATGCTATCGACTGCATGGTTACCTAATTTTAAACGGCTGAATACAACGCTTCGGACTTCGAGCAACCCGCGCCCCTGATTCATGCACAGGTTGCCATTATTGCCGACCTGTACGACTGTGCGTGACTTCATCAGCTTGCAGAGACTCTCTTCATCGAAACGATCCTGGCAGTCAGTCCTGAGGCTTGGGCCATTACTGCTGCATTCATTTACGACTACACGGCGACGGTATCTCCAGCTCATGTGGAGCTACGAAATGCAGTTATCGTCACGGTTACTGATAATGAGCGCATGCTACGTCCCTTCTTACGAGAGATGGCTGTCATTAATCTCCTGCAGTCAAACGCAGAGCTGGCAACAGATCTCCTGGTTAACGGGCGCTATGGACCTAAAGCAGAGCAACCGCCGGAACAACATTTCGTATGTGAGCATTGCCAATACAGCCATGCCGGGTCAAGCAACTGTCCATTTGTGTCGAAGAAAGATAAGCCAGTCTGTCCTAAATGTGGGAACAAATCTGGGCACGCGTCTCACCGCACACTTAGGGTCTATGCATCTACCGCTTTCCCTTGCCACTCTTGTCATGGTTATCATACTATAGATCCTGATGACGTTGACATGTGGACTGGCAAAGTTGATGGAGAATTTGACAAGAACGTACTATAGTTATGCCTATCGATATCATTCCATTCTACGATTCAATTGTGACCCTGATCTATACATCTTACCCCCGTCATCATATCCTGACCACTGGCGCCTTCCAAGAACTAATTGATGGATCTATGCGTATCTCGTCTTTCCCAGCAATCTCGATTGTTGGCTGTGAAACGGTATGAGCATCACATTCTGGATTGGCTGGCCCTGATACAATATTTGCGAGCAGCACACTACCTTCTACGTTGTCTGGCAGTCCTTAGTCTGCCTGATCAGCTACCTTCGAGGTCGACCACACTTGCCTTTGCCCTGAGTGAGCTGAGCTCGTGCTGCAGCAGCCCTCCTGACACGTTCTGCTACAATTTCCCCGTCCCACATCACTCTTGCCTTCCCAAGATGGGTTGTTGTATCCTTGTTGACAGTTTTGAGGAGCTCAATGTAGGTTTGGTCCAGAGAATGACGAGCAGTACGGCGGCGTGTGAGCTGCCAGGTGACGTTGAAGCTGCTGAAATCAGCCATGTACGCTCTCGAGGCGGCGGAGCAGTTTATGCGCGGCAAAAAGTCAGCGTATGTGACGCCATGGGAGGCAGAGCGTAGAGCTGCAGATCAAAGAGCAGCGCGGTCGTTGTTGCGTAGTAACTTAGTAGCGAGCGCGTTCGGCTGCGCTGGGTGGAAGGCCTTACGTGCGCTTTTGGTCCCTTCATGAGAGCCACCGCGCGCGCTGTTTTGGCCGACGATTACTGGGATGGAGCGCTTCAAGACCTCCAACAAGATGGACTACAGGTCGCTGGCGATAGCCAATATCTCCCATCATCACGAGCACCGCCAGAAGAGGCGTTTGGTGGCCGCCTCCGCCACCGAAAATACTACAACAGAGGCGCCGCGTACGAGTATATAGATGGGGACGATCGACTTGACGGTGAGGGCAACGGCAGCGAGAGCGATGAGGACGACGACGGCATCGTTTTTGGAGACCTGGATGAGATGATATTAGCTCTGGAGGACTAGCTGCACCAAGCTTACGATCGCGATAGCTATCTACACCAAGATTCCCGGCTTCGAAATCCATGTGATTGTTGTTATGTTAACGCGTGAGGCTAGCGCGTTGCAAATGTACCAAGGGCTTATCAAGTTAGCGCCGAAAGGGCCCTCTCGAACTTGGACCAGCGAGGACGAAGCAAAGGGATGGGGACACCTTGGCATAAGCATCGTGGAGGCGAAGTTCAGGCGCTCGACGACGACGACGACGACGACGACGTGTGCCTCTACTTTGACTTGACTCCTTCGCTGCTACTTGATGATTCCACTTTGGACGTCCTCGATGACAGCTTGCAGCTCTTCTCCCCTCTTCTGTCGACCCCCTCACCCACCACGAATCTGTCCGCCGATATCGACATAGCTTCGAGGATGACACTGACATCGTGGTCAAGGACGGCTGGGGAAGAAGGAGGTCTACATACAGGAAGCGGATGATGCCCAGGAATCGCTCACAGTCGCAAGAAAAGCCGAGGCGCAGCTGAATACGGACATTGGCCGGGAGCTGGAATGGAACAAAGACTCAAGAGTAGAGGACTTGCACGATGCGCGCGCCGCCAAAGACGCTACAGTATCGTCATAGGCTTAGCAAGACTTCCAGGCCGGCTAGGCCCGCGAACAAACCCAGTAGGCCGACTCGCTCAACCAACCTCTGCTGACGGGGCGCGTCACCATCTCAGCGGACGAGAAGCCGTTGGAGGAGCATATTGCGGAAGCGCAAACCAACGCTAAGCGTCTAAGCCAGCTGGCGGATAAGATCATGGTCGCCCAGGACAGTTCGCAAAAGGCGGAGCAGAAGGCAGAGAAGGCGCAATAGAAGCTCAAGACAATGCAGAATGAGGTCAATGGAGCTTGGTAGGAGTTCCTGGAGCAGAAATTTGGTTGAGTAGGAGTGGTGGTATCGCAGAGCGTTCTGGCTCCCAAATTGACAGGCGCATGTACAGCTGCTAGAGGCCTTCACCATCGGCGCTGGCAGCATCCGTACCGTGCTGGTAAGCCTGTGACTATCTTGCTGATCTAGCTTAGATCATGCCCGACGGCCTCTCGACGAGAATGGTGCTGGCATACGCCCCGCCCTAGCCACGCCCGAGGAGACGTACCAAGCCGGTTTAGTTGTTCACAATAATGCTCCCATCAAGATGGATGCTACTATCGAGTACTGTGGCCGCTTGTACCGTGGTTGCCACATCATGGCCAATCCTTCAGCGCAGCCTACGCCGCTCGTCATGGCGCGCGTCAGTGTAGCCGCTGCAGACATTCCAGCGCATTTGGACAACACCTACGGATCTACAATTTCCAGACTAAGCTCAGAACGTGTTCCACATGCCACTCACTTGAGAAGCCACAGAACGGCTTGAGATGAATCTAGTTGGAAGGCTGTCCCGTGGTGAGTGTCGAAGCCCACATGGTGACCTCAATCCCGTAGACTGATATTAGCAGACATACAGCGCATGGCAGCTGAGCCCAACTGAGCGAGAGCTGCTAATGAGAGCGATGCCCCGCGCCAATAAAGAGGAGAGCAAACAAGAAGCCGTCGCGCGCATTAAGAATGACGAGCACAATTCTGATATTGACGACACCCTGCTGCCTGTAGTAAGGTGATTCTGGTGATGGTGGTACGGCTGTGAAGCGCTCGTCGTCTTCAGCCGCAGCCGCTATGGTGGCTCCTCGTCCTGCGACAGCGAACCACTTCGCGCCCGCGGACTGGATGTCTCTTGGTCACGGGCATCCATGACAATCCCCTCGATTCTGTTGTCAGGGCCAGTTCCGCCGCCGCCTCCTCAGGCCATACACAGGGCATGATCAATGTACGTCAAGCTGCGTAGGTCCGTCTAGTCACCAGGCCAGCGCACCGCTACGACTTGGGCTAATCACTATGAGTGTAGGATGAGTAGGGGTCCACTTCGACAGCCTGCTTCGAGCGACCGTAGAACGCCACAGAGACAAGACTGGCGATGCGCAGCTCATTGCCGCCCTCCTCTTTTAGATCCCCACTAGCGTTATATCAGCTATGCTTCTCCATGAAACACTTGTGCGCGCATCATGGTCGAAGCTGAGCTTAGCTTCCAGGTCTCCGTGGACAAGCGAGTCGTGGTAATTGGCGGCTGAGATGCCCTCGCAAAAGCCGAACTCTCGGTGCCTGGTGAAGTCGCTTTCGCGCTGGAACGTTGCGGGGCAATCTGAACATGCGGTGTCACTTTTCGCCTTGGAGCCCTTTCATGGTCAGCGCGGGTGAGCGTGCAGGAAGACTGCAGAAACGCGCCGACTCGATCCTCCGCGTGCGTTCTAGCTCCAGGGAGCGATCAATTCAATCACAACCGCGCTCTTTCTTGTCCCTCTTTAGCGCCTCGGTCATCTCGTGGAGTCGTTGGACTGGACTTTGCGCTCGCTGAAACACCTATATCTGCCGGGAACATTTGTGCTCGCATCATGCTGATAGGGTATTACCTCATGCGTTGGACTATATGCCGCGGGGTAGGGCCCAGAGAGAGCGAGGTGTTGATGTATCAGAATAGGCCTTTGCGAATCGAACGCGCCAAACGAACGCGCCAAACGAACGCGCCAAACGACAAACGCCCAACAACAACGACAACAGTACCCCGCGCCGCTAACTTCAGTGTCGCGACGACGTCTCCTACCCACACGCGTTTCAACTCTGGATCATACGAGCAAAGATCATCCGGTGTAAGTTAGCTGACTTTACGCTCACGAGAATCTGGCGTCGGTGCAGTACTGATGATAGCGTTACAGGCATAATATCACTAGTGAAGGTGAATCGGACACACGCAGACCTGCCCACACGGAAACGTCCCACGCCATAAAGCGCACAATGACCCTCACATAACAGGTTTGAATAAGGCCAGGGAAAAGAAGCGGCGCCCCGAGCTATACTTCTCATATCTAGCCAACCTTGCACACATTCAGCGACGGCCCTTGAGCGACAACGCCGGCATGCCGAAACGACGCCACTCATCGCGAATCGGGCGACCCCAGAAGCGTGCAAAGCGCGGACAGAACAGTCCACACGAGGAATACACTATCCAAGACCCTGTAGCTGGTCTAGTCCGCGCACATGTTCCTGAAGTCAACGGTCAGCGATGGACCGATGCCGTCAACACGCTGACCAACAACGAACCTCGTTTTCGCTGGGTCACATGGGAGAATGAGGGTGAAGGAATCGTATTCGTCATTGAGAAACGAGGAAATCAAGCCCTCGTCGTGTGCTGCACCCAGCACACTGATGATGCCACAGTTGATTTCATCAACGAATGGAAGCTCAACACGAAAGAGATTCACGTCATCGATGAAGAATGTCTCGATGAAGATGCTGAAGTGACGCCTTGGGTAGTTCTGCATGCCAGACACGACCACGTCGGAGACCATCGCTTCCATCGATCATCTCCTCTCTCAGACCAGGAATTATGCGGAGGAACGGCCTGCTCGGACCGCCGTCTAGGATCAAATGCGGCATATCTTGTTTGCCAAAATACAGAGTGCGCACAAGCATTCCATACGCTATGTCTCTCTGATGAGCCATTGACTTATCGAGATGGCGACGTATGCGTTTTATCCAGTACGCATCCAGTCGCGTGCCTGAAGTGCGATTCCACTTTCACGCGACGCAACGTAAGCGCCGAAGAGAAGAATACTCTCAAGATACATATGGACATCGGCACGGATCGCCTTAAAGTTGTCGGCATAAGCAATGACGGCGAAGAACATCATCTGCTTGACGATGCTGGTGCTCCGAAACCCCTTGTGGTGTTCGGCAAATGCAAGCCAGGCGAGCGCGCACAGGTATACTTTCAAGAACGCACGCGTGACAACGATCATCCCATCCGCCCAATCAAGAAACTTTTTTGCGGTAGACAAGACTTGCCGACGGGCTACAATAAACGAGAGATCCTTGTTTTGTTCTTCGAGAAGATCATCTCGGCAATCAGAGCGAAATTCCCCACGCTGGAGTTCATCGCGAAAGTCGTCATTGTGGTTGCAGTTCCTGCCGGCTTGGATCGACATTTCCAGGAAGATATATCGAATGCAGTACTCAACTGTGGCCACAAGCTCGCCAAGGGGGTTGAAGTCATCATCGTCAACGAGGCGAAAATGTCCTACATCGCGGGAAGTGCGGACGGTCATGACTCGAGCGGGGCCCACTTCGCACTGGCATGTGATGCTGGGGCATACACCTTGGTGAGTCTTCAACCCCCATTTGATACGGTGATATTCATAGCTGACTTTGTACAGGACGCTGTACTACTGAAGGTTGATCGTAGCCACAATGTCCCAAGCATAGCTGTTCTCAGGTCTCAGAGCTTGTCGATGGGAGATGCGTGTACGAAGGAGGCAGTCGTCAAAATGATCGCGGAAAATACGACGGATGACGAGGCAGATATTCGGGCTGCCATCAGTGAGCGATTCACTGACAGTTATGCCACTAAAAGTATCGACAGCACCTACCAACCCAAGCTCGGCAAAGCGAACTCGATCCCTTTTGGTAATATTCTTGCAATCGAAGAAGAGGAGCAGATCAAGCGTCTGACTCATATGATTGGGGATTTGACCAAAGATTACTCAATCTCTGAATGCATCATTGCGGGAGGGGGAGCCGGTCACACCAGAGTTGTATCTGCCATTAAGCAAGCCTCACAAGAGGCTTTAGCTCCTGGCGTGCAAGTAAATGTACTGCCACGCCCTTCTTCAGAGTGAGTTCGATCTAATACAAGAACACAGCAGGCACTAACAAAATTTACAAGGACTAGCTCTGTCCTCATGGGGATGGTGAAGTTTTTACAGACCTTACCATTTTGCAAGAACAAGCTTACTGTCGTTCTGGAGTCAGCTTCTGCTGAGGGACAAGCCGAACGCATCTTGATGCAGCGGCGCGGGGAACCCTGTGAACGCCCAATCGTGCCGGCAAGTCGCAATATTCGCACTACCTTCTATGAGATTGAGACGGGAGCCGAGAAGCGATCCAGGCATGAGCTCTATGCAACGACAGAGGATACAAAAGTGTCCGTCAACGATAGCCATTTCCAGGTGGTGACGAATAAACACGATGAGCTGAAGCTCATCAAGCTCGGCACCATCGAAGTCGATTTCGGACAGACTATTGAGCATAATCCGTCCCAGTGGATGTTGGAAGCGGTGGATATCACGCTGAACGAGGGTCATGGAACAGCAAGAGCAGAGGCTGTTCTATTGGCGCCCAAGATTGCCGATGACAAAGAGTGGAGATCGTGGGGAGTGAAGGAGTCGATGTCAGTGGAAGACCTGCGATCACATGCCTCGGACACAGACTGCAGATATTCAGTTATCGCTGTGATGGAGGCCCGCCTGTTTTGTTTCGACTTCGACAGCATAGCTGAGACTGGCGAATAAGAGCGGGCTCCGGTCGTCGAGGATGAAGTGCAGCAAGGCGGAGATCTAGGACAGCAGACGTAAGAAGAAGTACGGTTTGTGCTCCAAAGCAAGACGACTGAGCGCTGTAGGTACCAGGGCTGTGAATGTTCCGGAGTCAACTAGCTCGTGCAGTCCTGCATGACTTGAGAGCTAGCCGCAAAACTACGGCCAGCCGACGGCATACGACATGGAGGATCTCGTTCAAGTTGGGACTGGAGGCTCACAAATCAGATATAGTACTCTTGTCTATCGATTCCAGGGAATTGGCAGTGGAATATGAAGGCAAAGACTGGTTTGAGATAACTGTCTATAATCCCAATCACCAAATCTTGAAGCCTTCATCTCTCTTCTGAGCTACTGGCGGTGGACTATTCGCAATGTCATGGTATTGAGGCTTGATCTGAAATGCTCTGATATCGCGAGGTGTCGTTAGCCTTCTACCTAGATACAGAGGATAAATCCACCGGTCCTGACACCCGAAACAGCACTCTACTGGCTTAGAAAAGCCTTTGGGGAAACAAAGACCGGCGAATTAATCTCGGTGCGCTGTATCCTGTGCTGGGATGGCCCTTCAACAACCAAAAACTAGCTTGCGTACATATAAACATTCCACCCACGAAGAGAGGCGTTGCAATACGATCCCGTCTCCTACGCAGAGCGAGACTGCTATATCGTAGCAAGAACCTTCATCGCTCCCAACGACAAGTGCTACAGCCTTCCCGAATCGCCGAAATGCTTGCCCTTCTATAGACTAGACCCGATTTCTTTCCAGACGTAACAAATACATCATCGTTTCTATAGAGAAGCGCTTACGGATTTATAGGCCCCACCACGACCGACTTACGAGCCAACTCCTCAACCTTCAAAATCAAACGAGAAAGGGCACTATAATGTCAAGTTCCCACACATTGGCGGCACCAGTCAAGCCAGCATGTGCCAGAAGAAATGATAGCCACAGATAAGGTCATAGAGGTTGAGGAGAAGGAGGAGAGGGGGGAGGAGAACTTTTTTCACGAACACACGAAGATGATTTTTCCGTCAAAAGATTTATTGAAGGCCTCCTTCAAAGCTGCTAAAAGTACAAGCTTCAAGGTAAGCGATACTGAAAAGCTAAGGCTCTTTTATTGTAAGCGGCTTGCACTTATCTCAAAGAAGGTGTTAGGAATAATCACGTGCGTATGGCACAAAAGACGAAAGGAGCAATGTATAGATTGCATCGATCAGTCGCCTGATCAACTATGTACCAAAAGCAAAGACAGTGAGTATCATCACTCTGCCACCTTGACCTGCTGCTCACTCCCTCAAGATATCATATCACTCGCCGGACGTCTTTTGCTACAAGGTGTATGTACAACGCTCCGAAAATCCTGGATCATGGACCTTAAATCGCGAGCAGAGCTTGTGGTCCACAACATTCCGGCACCCCACTTCCGTTCGAATAGCATGACAACAAAAGACGTCAAAAGGTTTGTGCAAACTAAAGCCTTTACCTAGTATATTCCATGTCGCAAAACTCCACAAAGATCTTTATCAAACACCGAGCAAAGATAGACAATCGAGATATGAGGTCTTCGTTGAGTAGTCAGAATATTAAATCAAACGAATGTCGGAGATAGCACAAGAAGATGCTGCTAATAGCGACGTGCATCAGCAAAAGCGTCAATGTGGGCATCCCATGCGAAAAGCGGACATGATATCACAAAACAATACCGTCAACTAGCTTGACAACGCCTCGTAGGGCTGAACGTCCCATATATGCTTGATGCTACAGCCTCTCCAGTTCCCCTCGTCGAGCCGCGCGACCCGTTCAGCTACGCAAGTATCAAGCATGCCCTCGCAAGGCCCGATGCTCCAGTACTGCTGATCTACTTCAGCAATGGGACGATTACTGCTCCAAAATGGAGGAGAGCTATCTGGACTACGAAGACATAAAGTTGCTCACAAGTGCGGGAGTAAGCGTCATGCTGCTTGGCCATGAGACAAACTTGCTACGTCAAAGGCTTGAGAGCACAGAGAGATACTTTGCAACACATGGTCATAACCACATCATTGACCTCATTGCCATAGCTTATACTCATCCCGATACACCCTTGAACATCTCGCATTTTCCCTCTGCCAGATTTGCCGTGACCGATCAAATCCTCGACAGGCTCGGAAGCCGTGCGAATATTGCATACACGTGGCTTGAAAACGATTTGATCACGATTCCATGCACAAATACCTCGCTGGCCCCCATGCCAGCACCACCGACTTCCTATGTACCAGACCTGGCAACCATCCATCCAGCCAAGCTGAGGGCGTTCGGCTGGATGGATTGGCTTTTTGTATGAGGTTTAGCTGGATGGATTGAATGGGCTTGGCATTAAAAGTTCAGCTGGATGGGAAGCTTGGGTGCTTGATTCCCGATTAGGAAAGTTGTATATATTTTTAGTGTTGAGTCTTAGCCGTCGTCCCATATATCTAGGTCAACGTCGTCGTCACCCATCCACTTACTGGTCTCGTACAAAGTGTCTATCTGATCGTCTGTAAGCGTTGATTGGGCGACTATATCGTCGTCGTCGCCGCTACCAAAGCCAGCTCGTCTCCATCGTCGTACTGAGTGTAGTGCTGCCAGAAGCTCCGGCGATATACAGCGTCGGCGCGGCTCTAGTAGATCTCCAAGCTCACTGAATACGCGCTCACACTCACAGCTCGAAGCTGGGATAGAGAGTATATCCAGTGCGAGCTTGCTGAGATTAGGGTAGCGATCGCGCAGCCCTACCCAGTATCGTATAGGATCAGTACCCTTCTCGACGATTGGCTCACAGCGCTTCCACTGCTTATACTCATCCTCCTCTCCACCCGTATTGCTATGTGTAGAATTGACAAAGCCATCAATCGCGTCATCGATATTATCTGATATTATCAGTGCGCGTGTGCGGCGAGGCTTTAGTAACGACTTGTAGTCTGCCCACAAAGCCTGAAAATTGCGGTTATTGAGCTCTAGCCAATCAGGCTTCTCAGCCCACGCCTGATCGCAGTAGTGTTTGTAGCGAGGATGGAGTATTGTAGCAGCATAGTAAGCTGGCGAGTGGTCAAGCTTGGTGTAGTACTCGCGTGCTTTGATAAGCGCTGCGCTG
Organism: Phaeosphaeria sp. A1 3.1a; assembly: GCA_003501895.1. NCBI lineage: Eukaryota > Fungi > Ascomycota > Dothideomycetes > Pleosporales > Phaeosphaeriaceae > Phaeosphaeria > Phaeosphaeria sp. A1 3.1a. Next base: position 5,445 of record QVXC01000513.1, on the reverse strand, counting down.
AGATTGATGGGGAGGTAATCCTCGGGTGCCTCGTCGTGTACGTCGAATGGGACTTTCTTATAGTGTTGTAGGCAAGCTTCTAGTCGACCGAGCAAATACTCAAACACAGGGATCACCTCAGCGATCGCGCTAAAGCTGTACTCGCCATGTCCCTCAAAGCGCTTCGTACACTCTTTGAGTGGCTTGAGAACCTCTATATAGTCAGTAACAACAGCCCAATCAGCAGCTGTAAGGCCATCTGATCTCATCCACCGCGGAGCGTCGGGCCGTTTGTTGTTCCGTGAATCGGCGTAGGCGTCTTCTTTCCGAATATTTTCAATATGGGAATTCGCGTACGCGTTGATAGCTGGCTGGAGCCGAACAGCTCGCTCAAAACAGTCGTAGTATGAGTTCCAGCGTGTAACAACGGGCTTAACAGGCTGAAGTATTTCGAGCTTATCTGTATTAGGTAACTCGCGATAAGCTGTACGCTGGCAGTTTGCGAAGGCCTCATATTGTTGTGGTGTTTTGATATAGTTGACGATGCCGAGAAGTACGCCTAACGGCCCATCCTGTCTCCACTCGCGCATGAACTCAGCCTCGTCGGCGAGCTCAGCAACCCCCTCGTTGTTGTATGAGTCTAAGTCTCTGCCCCAGAGCAGCATCTGGCCAATCAGATAGATCGTATGGGGACCGCAGCAGAGGCGTCGGTGTGTACGATCGAAGTTGAACTTGCGCGCGATCGCGGCGATCGCGGTGTCGTTGTTGGCGGCATTATCAAGGATGAAATAACCGAGTGTGGGCGCAGTTATATTGAACTGCTCGAAGATAGATAGTACAGCCTCAGCTAATCGCTCACCAGTATGGGCGCCTGTGAGCTGAGGCAGCCCGATAGGCAGGTCTCGAAGCTTGCCACACGGGCTGACGTAATGGGCGACGATACCAAGAAACCCGCGCTTGCCACCTTTTGTTGTCCAGCCGTCAAAGCTTATATGGATCTTGCTGAGCGATTGTGACAGCTCGCGAACGACGCGAGGTCTTAGCCAGTCGAACAGGCGTATAACGTATCGTGAGACGCTGTTGTGGGACCTCCACAGCGCAGCTTCTGCGAGTGGGTTAGCCATGGCAATAACGCGTCGAAAAGCTAGCGTTTCAAGCTCAGAGATGGGGTGGTTGTTCGCGACCAGCCACTCTACTACAGCGTATCTGAAGCGCTGATTACTGAAGCCGTTGATCTGATTAGCTATAGCTTGTGAGATAGGGATCTTCGCGGCGGTAAGCGCGTTGTGAACACCAACTGAAGATTTGTATGGTGCTACTATACGATGGCCAGGCTTATCCTCACTAAGATGGCGCATAGCAGCTGAACAGGCAGCGCTTGTATTGTATACGCCTCGACCGAGATCCGTGAGCTTGTGTTTGTGACACCAATGGCATACCTAAAATATGCGGGTGGGGTGCTTGCGGTAGGCGACGCGATAGCCATAGCGATAGACCCAGCTTTTCTTGTTTCATATACCGCGGAAGGCGACTCCAATCAATCCTATCAAAGTTGTCCTCGAGATAGGCGTCAAAAGACTCATCCTCATGAGCGTCGGGAGCTTTAGAAGAAAGCGCGATTGTAGCTTGCTCGCTGCTGTCGTTGGTAGGCGCGATAATGGCGTCTTCGGGTTGCGACTTGCGCAATTGCGACTCAAAAGTATGTATATATTGAGATTGAGGCGGAAGAGATAGAGCAGATGGCTGAGATTGAGGCGGAGGAGATGGAGCAGATAGCTGAGATGGCTGCGAGTCGACAGCGATAGGCTGGCTCGCAGTGCCGCGCGCGCGCTTTTAGGGGCGAGAAGACGCGCTGGCGGTGTTAGAGACGCGCTTTTTAGTAGGTGGCATAAGGGCGGCAATAAGATAAGATATACACCAATAGATTTGCAACACTAAAAAATAGATATAGTATTATAGACGATAGAGATACAGGTAGAGTATACGATATAAGACGACGCGACGCGCTAGGGAGCTAGTTAGGTAGCTAGGTATTACTAAGCAAGCTACGACTGCAACACTAAAAAAAGCTTAGTATAGAGCTTTTACAGCTATCTGAGCTGCCTCACAAGCTGCCTTATCTCCAAAATCTACTCAATACTCGAAGTAATCAAGCTACCCAGCCGAATCAAGCAGCCAGAAAGCTTCGGCTGGATGGATTGGCTTTTTTATATGAGGTTCAGCTGGATGGATTGAATGGGCTTGGCCTCAAGCTTCCCATCCAGCTATCAAGCTGGCTGGATGGTTGCCAGGTCTGCTATGTACGTCGGATGAATCTTCGCTGCTGCTTCTTCAACACAATTGACTTCGTCTATCCCGAAGATGCGATGGGTATCCTTGACTGGACTTTCGACGAAGACGTCGTCGAGAGTTGTGCAATCATCATCCAAAAATCACTTATCTCTGGACGAGAAAAGATCACATGGCAGGTGGCTACGCACTGTAGCGGGTGTCGAGAAGCATGAACGAGGAACACCAGCTTTCACGCGACACGTGCCGAACGTGAACATGCACGAAATAATGTTCAGGCTGGAGATTCCAAGTGAGAAGGAGGCGGCTCTCATTCGAGTTCCAACGCCTTTCTGGCAGCCTTGAAATTGTAGAGGGTTTGGATGAATAAACACACGTGTATTCAGGACGCCAAAATACATTGTCTCCAACTTTGTAGCTTGCTCCCAGAGTGAGGACCATGTTAAGCTCGCTTGGCTGGAGCTTTCTCAAGGCCTTTCAGCCAAGCGTCCAGGCCCCCAGTATCTCCCTTGTAGAGGTCCTCCATGGCAGAGAGCAGGAGCTTCATTGCCCACCCTCCAGGAATGGCTTTTGATTCACTAGTGACGGTGAAATTCTCCAGTCGTACCATGTCACCTCTGGCGAAAGTAGGTAAGCTGGCCGCGTGAGGCAGACGGACGAAGACAGGCGTCGTTTGTCCCCGAGAGCTCACGTCGTAAACCTCGAAAGTCGTGACAGCATACTCCGGGTTGTGCGATGGGGAGTTTGATGAGCTCGTAGTGACTTCTGCCCTGACGTAGACTTGGCTACCGACGTTCGCCAGCAGAGAGGATAAGTCAGTGTAGGGAGCAGAATGAGTTTTCATAAATAGAATCAACTTCAGCGACCATCGTAGGATCAAGCTCGTGTAACGTATGGCTAATGGTTCTCTAGATTCGTGGATAGGGCAAGCTATTCTAATCACTGTGATCGTCGGGACCTCCTACATGCAGGCATCCCACATCAGCATAGGGTACGGCCACCATAGACCGCGATCCTCTGCTGTCTAAAAGGTTTCGCAATCGACTCGACATACAATCTAACATAACAGTGCTCCAGCCGAGCGTTTACGAGGCGTAGCGAAGTATCGTCACGTCAACCGTGTCCAACTATCTTCTCGCTCGCCTCTTCGCCGCTGTGGCAGGGCACGAAGTTGTCTCTGGCAAGGGCCAAAAAGTCTCGGTGTCTTCCTCGTAGGCACTGCGTCCTACACTACGAATCGATGAAAATACTCTGGAAGGTACATATAAGACAAGGTTATGCCTACGTACGCGAGCAGAAGTGTACTGGCTCGGATCACCACTACCGATATGTCAGTATAAACCTAATCGAATGTCATAAAGTTTCATATGGTCTTCGATGCACAGACAGGCGTATCGCGCAGGAATTAGTATTTGTAACTGCTTGGAGGCAGTGTGGATTGGGTGCTGTGGATCAACGCTCGTATTGCTATCTGTTGTCGTGTTGTGATCTGTGTGTTGATTGTGTCCTGTACACGAGCTCTCAGCTCAGAGGTAAGTGCACTTGCCCACCAGACAGTACCTACTACAATAGGATGTCATGTGACCACACCTCCGCGGCTACATGATAACTTCCTGCAACCATGTCCAACTTGCGTTACTGTACATAGCCACCACCATCACAAAATAAAGTTTCTTCTTTATCAGCGGGATATAGCTCAACTTTTGCGCCGACAATCAATAGATCCTTTCATCCATGCGTCAATATATGAGTGACTACATGCTAGCCGCGTTGACGAGGCTTGGTGCTTTTGAGTCGCCTTGACCAGATTGTCTGATGCATCTAGACGCGTCTTCTCCGTGCTTCGAGCTGATGCACAGGCAACTCACGTCCTGATTGGTTGTCGACTTGAGCGGTGATCTCGTACACAGCTTTGACGAATCTGGCGAAGTTGGCTAGTGTCGTGTCCCGGCTGTACTCCTGGTACTGTTCCGTCCAGCGATTCAAGATGTGACCGGCGATATCCTCATGGTAGCTTCGGACGTCCTGTGCAGGACTGAGAGGTGCATGCTCTTTGAGAGCTTCCTGGTGCAGGACAATGGCCTGGTACAGTGACTGCAAGGTCATGGCGGAAATCTCATCGTCGGAAGCCAGGCGTACGCCTGTTGGCGATGTATGACGTTTTTGATGGTCCAATCGATCAGGTAAGTGCTTGAAACTCTTGTCGTTCCACCTTTGATAGCTTCTCCCATGGTATCGTTGCTGGCCGCAGCTTTCAATGTAAAATCTGCCGCCTGGTGGATTTGACATAGGAATCGCTATTGCCACTACCTTAAGGATGGTCACAGAACGACTTGAACAACCTGCAATTCCCTTAGTTATCTGTACAGACTCGTACTCCTTGTACGAGTGCCTTGTCAAGCTTGGAACAACGAAGGAGAAGCGCCTTATGATCGACATTATGGCGCTGCGTCAATCATATGAGCGTCGCGAGATTACTGAGATCCGCTGGATCAATGGTGCAGACAATCCTGCTGACGCTTTCACTAAGGCATCGCCAAACCGCGCTCTTGAACGCTTTCTTGACGACAATCAGCTGACAGTCCGAGTGGATGGATGGGTGCAGAGGCCGACAGGTTTTGATGCGTAATGCTACACACAGTCACTACCGATACACGCAGAAGTACGAGCTATCTAGAAAGAAAAGACTTCCAGTGTTGGATCGTGAGTATCGGTAGGGACGTCGGCTGCACAACGCTGCCCAACAACCGACTCGATCCTACTTCGGTCCGACGTGTAACCGAACGTAGGTACATCTTTGTGGCACCTACGTTTCTAGATAGACAATACCAATACCAGTAACCAGAAGAACCTCGTCGTTGTTGTTCACCCCGTACGATCGTACAAGGCCTACCAACAACTACTATAGACATAGGCGAGTGTTACGACGGGGTTCACTTACCTAGAACGATTAAAGATACGATAACGTAGCTTTCACTAATGACAGTGCGCAGGGCGTAGTGAGGTCGAGGGATTGTTCAGTGGTAAAACAATAGACTGTGTGTAGCACAAGGGGTTCTGAAATCCAACCTAGCTAGTAGGTGACAAACTTAGAATAACTACGAAGGAGTGTAAACAACGCGGGAAACTCAGCCCTTAAATACATAACGCCTTCGTTACTAGCTGTACTGCCTGAGT
>QVXC01000512.1:0-22528 GCA_003501895.1 Phaeosphaeria sp. A1 3.1a | reverse complement strand
AACCTGCACCGCATACCACCTGCCCCTCCCTCACAATCCACCCCACGCCACTCTCCTCCAGCATCCCTTGTTGTACCTCTACCGGAATCGCCCTATCCTCCTTTGTCCTACTACACGCCACCCCTCCCCTTGTATTCCTCACTCGCCCAGCTAGTCCGCGGGATAGGTGTCTGAAACGCATGCAGACCTTGCGGGAGGGCGGATGTGGGTGCTGCTTGTGCGAGAGAGGGGGCGAGTAGAGGAGAGGGTGGATATGCGTCAGGTCAGGGGGGGCGGGGGGAGGTTGTTTTCGAACTTCATTACAATGGGGTGAGTAGATTGTGAATGAAGGTGTGAGAAGGATACCATGAGATCTGTGTGTGTTGTACAGGATGGGATGGTAAGAGATATATATAAGACTGGTAGGACGTTACAAACATCAGCCACGATATCCCCCTCCCTCCCCAAACGCATCCACAGCGTTCTTCCCATCTCCTCCGCGCACCACCATCCTCCCGAAGAACATCTGCCCTAAACATCCGTCCCTTTCCCCCGCGCCGCCCGCGACGACGGACCGAGACCATGCGCCGCTACAATCCCGAGGACGCTACCTATGAGTGCACTCCCAGCACGACATTGCGGTCTTCGTAGTCGAGGGCTGGGAGGAGGAGCTTATCGCGGATGTATGCGGCGCCGTCGTCGATGGTGACGGGGCCTGATGCACATAGGTGGGCAGGAGGGCAATTAGCACTTGTTAGCCGGCGAGGAGCAGATGGTGGGCGAGGGAGCCGTCGTGGGCGGGGTTTTGGGAGACGCCGGGGATGATGGGGATGAAGGGGGGTTTGGGTGGCATGGTGATGCTACGGGTTGTTGCAATGCTGGTGGGATCTGGTTTGCGGAGGCTATGGTAATGTTAGGGGTACAAGGGCTGGATTTGGGGCGGTATGAGCTTGGCGTATGTTCGCTGCAATGAACGAAGTCATGACCGATTTATCATCGAACTCTTGTGTCTGTAAAGTCCGATGCGCGTTTACCGGGGCTCAGTCCAAGACTGCGGGGAGGAGATGCTTGGCTGGTATGCATATTCACCAGTTTCAGCCTCGGCCGCCAAGGCTTCCACCGAATCTTCCCCCGAGCTCGGAAGTACATCACACATTTCCTAGTCAGACTTCGGCATGTCTTGCCAGACGAGTACTGGAAGTTGGTCAAGGATCCGGTATGCCTGAGGCATACAGCTTTTCATTCATTGTATGCGCCATTACAGCTTCTTACTATAGAGGGGCTCTTGGCCTTACCGAGACATGCTGCTGATCATCTCCCTCTGTGTTGCACGGTCTCTATTCGTCTGGCTGAGCGACGGGATACCTGTAGGTCTGGTTAGCAATGTCACGTCTTCATTTCGTTCAGTCTGGCATACTCCTCAAATCTCCGACCACGTCCTTGGCCTTGCCAAAGTAGACCTCCTGCAATAGATTGCGCATCTTCAGCTCCATGTCCTCGACCATCTTGCCAATGTTGGCGACGTGCGATGTGTCGTCCTCAACGGCCATGTCGGCTTCCACCTGGCGAACCATGTTGCCGGATAGGTCCAGACCACCCAGTGCGTCGCTCTCAGTACCGAGGGAGAGAATGACGGTGGAGGTGAGCTTGTAGTGTGCAGTGCGGGCGCGGTCTTGTGCGTCGAAGACGTGGATGCTGTCCCAGCTGCCGGAGCTGGAGGATGATGGAGAAACAGCTAGTGTCGTTAGTATGGTAGTCTTAACCTAGTGGTTCTGTGCATACCCTTCTTCAGCAGTACACATCCTGCAAAGCCATCATCCATGTCCCAGAGGTAGACGCTGGATATGCCTCCCTCAAAGTACCTGCCCACGTCAGCTTCCTGCCACACCACCAGACCAAATCAAGCTCACAGCTCTCTGTAGACATCAAATGCCTCATTCGCCTTGACCTCCATCTTCCGTATGCGGTCGCTGGGCGTCACACCCTCCTCAATGGGCGGCTCGAACTCATTGCTCCAGGGACTTCGCCAGCTGTCCCCGTCGCGGTTGTAGTCGCAGCAGAGGAAGTCGCGCTTCGTCTTTGAGCACTTCTTGACGGTGAGGGGGATGTCGACGGACTCGAGGAGGTCTTCTTCCAGCGAGGGATTGAGGGATATGATGTTGTCGACGTTGCGCTTGACGTCCTTGGGGTTCAGGCGGCGGAGGAGGTCGCTGGAGCGGTCAGTCTCCGCACCGGAGCGTTATATGGGATTCAGAAGCTCACAGGGCGCTGTCTATGGGGTCGGCCATGTTGTAGAAGGGGTTCTTGGCAATGTGCGGACTGTACGTGGGACTGTTTGGGTTGTCTGAGTTGTAGTCGGCCGCCAGTCCACGCCCCTCCATGTGGTCTGGCGTCGCAGCCCTGTCGCGCGAGTCATGCACGAACTCGCCCATCTTGCTGCACGTCTGACTTGTGCTACACCTCGCTTCTTGAATTGTGTGAAGTCATGCGATGTGTAGATGACGATGACTTTTGGTGTCTGGAGAGATGGACTTCTCACATTGGTTCAAGTGAGGGCAATTGCGATTGTTTGCTCCTGCCGCGAACGGTCACGCCGTGACGCGACTTCCCTCGACGAATGCATTCACCACCAAACAGCTCCAACATCACGTCCCGATTCTTTACTGATGCATCGACAATTTGAATCGCCTCTCGCATGTATTATGACGCGCAACGCCTTTGGTGAGGATGCCTGACGTCGAGCACTACTCTCTTGATAGGTCGTGGTATCGTTTCCAAGAGGAGGCTGATTGTCAAGCGAGAGCTCCGCCACGTTCTACACTGCACAGTCCCTTGAGCCCATCGCCATGGTGGCTACTTTAGTACTAGAGCTGACATCCAAGGCCATGGCCAAGTACCATGTCGTTATCCCGCGAGCACCTTTTCAACCATACCCTATCCTCGATCCGGAATGCTGTGCGACTGGACATACCGTCAAGTATAGATAGTACAATATCCAGACCACATGAGATGTGAACTATTGTTATGGAAATACTCACCAGTCCGCCATGACTTCTCCTTCCCCATATACACCCACGCCAGGCCTGCAACAACCAGTCGCCATCCCCGCTACAGCTGCCGCTCTTGGCTCACCATTCCTACGAGCGTATCCCGTCGAACTTGAATCGTACGGGATCGATGCGCCAGCGTTCCTCGCCTTCATCGACGAGCTCAATCGCCTTATGGTCGCCAGTCCACCCGTGCAGGTAATAGGGCTCGCCGGTGACATTGTCGGCCTCGTTCCACTAGCCACAGCCCAAATAGTTGGAGCAGCGCTAAGTGCCACTGCGGCTGCAACGACCTATGGCATGAGTAAAGGCCTCAGTGCCAATTTCGTACGAGACTCAAATAAGAACATCTTTGCGCCTCATAGGCTGAAGGCGAACATAGTCACGCTGGAAGTCGTCGCCAAGACAGCAAACATACCCATCCTCAACGACGAGGGCAAGATAGTCAAGGACGCAAAGATCCTTGCTCCGCTCGAAGAGTTGAACGCAGACTTGTCAGGACAGCAGCGACGACTCCTAGCCCTCGCGCCCTGGACCAGTCCTCTCCAGATCCTCCCATCAGAGCACCGAGCCGCGCCTGACAACATGTTCCTCAAGGTCCACGACTTCGCCTCCAAACACCAGCGCACCAGCGAGGAGAAGAAGATCCTCAAGCGGCGGGAGAAGGCGGTTGCCGATGCACCGAAGCGTGAAGAGAAGCTGCAGAAGGAAATGGAGAAGCTTCGCAAGGACTTTGAAAAAGACATGAAGAAGCTGGAAGAGGAAGAGGATAAGATTGAACGTAAAGAGGCCAAGAAGCCCGCGAAGATGGCGAGGGAGTTGGCTAAGCTGGAGGGCGAGATAGAGAAGGTGGAGGGGAAGTATGATGATGCCGTGGCTAAGTTGCAGGGGAAGGGCGTGAAGAAGGATAAAGAAGAGGCGGCGGTGAGGAAGGTTCTGTGGTTGCTGATACAGAGAGAGGAGAACGCTGTGGCGTGAGGTGATGACGTATAGAGCGCGCTGTGTGTTGATGATGGGTACTGTACTTGAGTGTCGGGGCCTGCCATGGAGAGGTTGGTGTACATTTTCATGTCGACGTCGCCATCGACATTCTCATATGCCTGGTACTTTAAGAGCTTCTTGGGGCGGGTGTTTTCTGGGATACCATAGCAATATCTCATGCGAAGGATAGTCTTCTCATCTACGCTTTGGCTTCTCAGCAGCCGGATTATGCTACGGATGAGATTATCACGGGTTGTGCTAGGGAACATTGGAGGCTGGAAATCTGAGGCATCAACGGTGCAACGACGGTCTATATGAGGAATCATTTTTGCTAATGCACCGCCTATGTCGCTTCTCATATCTCGTCCACTTGCAATCTGTCTAGGAGCACGACAGCGCGATCTCCTCACCGAGGATCTATCGCAATCAGCCTTTGAGGAGCCATAGAGCTATCGTTCAAGACTCCTAGTCTTTTTGGTGAGAAGCACATCATCCAAACCAACTCTTGCGGCCCACCACACAGTCCCCTCACTCAAAGAGACCAACATTCGCGCTCATCGCGTCCTGCTGCAGCCATTGCCATAAAATGCGACAGCCTAACCACATTCAGCAGCATTTAGCTCGCAGATGGTGCAAACTGTGAGGTGAAGCTGCGTCGATAGCTCCCACGCAGCCATTGTATGGCATTTTAGCGCACTCACCTTCACTCACACTCATTCTTGTCCCCAACGACGGCACTAGCGCGGCAATCCCCAACATAAAAAGCATCCCCACCCTCACTTTCTTGACATCTCCATCCTCATCTTTTGCGCATCTTCTTGACATCGCGCCACCACTCTCATAGTCATTCTCCCACTTTTTCACTCACCAACACTCACCTACATCCCTCGACAACAACACCATCATGTCTGACAACGGCAACACCACCGCTAACGCTACGGCGCAATTCACCGACCGCGAGCTCCAGATGCTCGGTTGGGCAATGCAATCGCTCAAGACCGGTCCTCCCGAGGTACATCCCCCTCCACCTCTTACTTATCCCCCACCTAACGCGCCCCAGATCGACTACGACAAGCTCGCCGGCTTCGCAGGCATGGGCAACCCGCGCTCCGCCAGCAACGCCTGGGCCAAGATTAAGGCCAAGCTGACGGCGCCCAACCCCGACGGCAGCTCGCCCGCACCTACTCCCAAGAAGGGTGGTGGTGGTCGCAAGAAGGCTGCTGCTGCTACTGACGGCGAGGACGGCGGCGAGCCGGCTACGCCCAAGAAGACGCCTCGTAAGCGCGCTGCTAAGAAGCAGGACGTCGATGGCGATGCTTCTCCTAAGAAGAAGGGTCGCGCTACGCCTAAGAAGGCGGGAGGCGAGGATGGTGAGTGAATGTGAGGTGCGAGTGAGTGAGTGAGATGTGCTGACGCTGTGGTAGCTGCGAAGGAGGCGTCTGCTGAGGCTACCGTCAAGGCTGAGGCTGCCGAGGAGGAGGAGGCTGTCCAGGAGGAGGTTTAGATCTGCTCTCTTTCGAGGTATGCGAGTTCACTTCATCGCTTTGAATTGGTGTCGCTGACTGACCATAACTAGCCCATCTCGACTTGTCGCCCAGGTTGATATGGTAAGATCTTTCTTTTCCTTCTCTGGCGTTCACGGTTTGTTCTCCTGATGGACGGCGTTTATGGGTGGATGGAGGGACATCGCTCTGCGTATGACCTGGAGGTCCTCCAAGCGGGCGTTCAATCTGGCATGGGCGGCATTCACATCTACGTACAGGACGATCGTCGCACGACTTTTAGGCGCGCGCTTCGTCTGACATTGCGAATGCCGATTTACAAAGGCTTCTGACTCTCTGTTGGGCGACGAAGGCACCATGATCTAGGCGGATCAGCAAGTCTAGTACATTCTTCACCTCACATATCTCCCGCTTGCAACACGTTCTGTGCCTACTCGAACTATACCTATGATCATCGACTCATCGTCTTCTTGCGAAAGTTCCACTCGTAAAGCTTCTGTTTCCAGTTCAATCTCGTGGACACACACTGTTCTTCCTCCTCGCCTCTCCTCTTTCCGGCTCCCACATCTTTCATCCCCTTCCTTCCCCTCGCCCCCCAAGCGTCCCTTTCCCCACGTCCATCTCCAAATCCAAAATCCAAGAAGTGCCACTAGGTACTTGAGTACCTCGAGGTCCCATCTTGGCACCTCGGACCGCGTACTATAGTTCCTACGCCCCAATATACCCCAAGTCCAACGCGCGCCAAGGATCATTATATTAACCCCCACAAAACCTAGACGCTGCATCGCAACCCGGCTTGGACCCCGCCTTTACAATCGCGATAAAGTGCGCTGCATAGTAGCTGTTTGTGCGGGAGGAGTGGGAGTTGTTGATTCGAAGAGCAACGAATCTCGGTGGCGAAATCTGAAGTCACGAGGGGAGGATGGGACGGACTGCTTTCCAACGTCGTACAGAGAGCATCGAAGGAGCAGTGTGCTTGCGACACTTTTCGATGCTGTTGTCGTCTCTTTGTACGATATCCTGACATGAACCAACCGTAAACGAAAATGGCGAGACCTTCTCCTACGCAGACGCGCGGAACTCAGCATCGCGGATCGGGAAGTAAAAGCGCAAGTCTTTAACTCCTGCACATACAAAGAACACCAATTCACTAACATTCGCCGCAGTCTTCTGTCAAGTTATCTACCATCGCCCTCGTCGCTCTAATTCCATGCGCCGTGCCGCTATACTGGTCTACACCCTCGCTACAAGCATACTTACCATCGCAGCTCCAGCAATGGCTGCTGCCGTCGCCAGCGAAGACAGAAGGCGATGAAAGGGTCCTCAGTTCGGAAGAGATACTCGCCGCGTGTCCGGGACATAAGTATACAAGCGAGATAATCTCGCTGGATCCGCTAGTTGTGTACATCAACAACTTCACCTCTGCAGCTGAGGCAGCTGAACTTATTTCCATCGGGTACATATCACAACCTTCCCATCCCCAATCTCATTTGTTCCCTCCCTTCCGCTACTCCCAAGTGTCCTCATCACATACTAACATCTCTCTCTTCCTTTTCCGCAGCGCCCCCGACTTCGACCAATCCTTCATCTCCCGCTCCCACGGCCCCAACACCCTCGTCTCCGGCCGCACCTCGCACTCCGCCCCCCTCGAACCCACCGAGCCCCTCGTCTCCTGCATCCTCTCGCGCGCCCGCGCCTTCCTCGGCTCCACGATGCTGCCCTCCGAGCCCTTCAGCGTCCCGCAGCTCGTGCGCTACCAACCCGGGCAGAAATATAATCTGCACACGGATTTCTGGCCCGAGCACCAGGTTATGAATGACGGGAGTGGGAGGAAATTTAATCGCGCGAGTAGTTTCTTCGTCTATTTACGGGCGAATTGCAGTGGGGGGGAGACGTGGTTTCCGCGTGTGAATGTCCCTGCGACTCAGGATCAGATTAATGCGTGGTATAATGGGAAAGTGGAAAAGGGAACAGAGGAGAATGGGGAGGAGGCGGGTGTCAAGTTTAGGCCGGTGGTGGGGAGTGCGATTTTTTGGGTTAATTTGGATGGCGAGGGTAATGGGGATCGGAGGGTGGTGCATGCGGGGTTGGAGGTGAGGGATGGGGAGAAGGTCGGGTTGAATATTTGGCCGAGGAGGGTATTTGGGTGGGGGGATGAGGAGGTGGTGGAGGAGAGGGTGAGGGAGGGGTGGAGTGGGAAGTGGAGGGAGTAGGGGTTGGAGGGGGATGTTGATGGAGAGTTGAGATGTGTCTACTGACGACCAGTACAACTACTGAATCCATTGTAGGCCGATGGAACTCACGATGTGGATATGCAGGCTATTCAGTAACCCAGAGATCTGGTATGGTGAAGCTTTGGCTTCGTAAGAAGCGACTTTTGACTTTCGTCCGACTGGACCGTGGTTCTGTGTGGCTGTATCGAATCCACTGGTGATAGGTTTGTGCTCATCGGGTGCAATGGTGGAACATGATTGAGGTCATATGAGATTCTCCATGGCATCCCAAGTGCCCTGGTCAAGCTCACGGTAGTTCTTAGTCCACGGAAATGCAATGGGCAGAACAAACTTGTACTCGATCACTTCTCCTGATCGCAACCTCTAGCTGGTGCATCTGCTTGGACTCGGTGTGATGTTTGAGACATCCCAAAATTTTGCACAGGTATCTGAAGAAGTTTTGTCCTGCATTTGCAAGAGTGGAATCGTTGGCACGAGTTCAATGTTGACTTCGTGGTAATGCGTTGGGCGCTACGCCACTGTTGCCGACGTGAAGCGGTCTCATGTTCTGCAAGTGTTCTTCAGACGATATTCGGTGCTTTAGAAAATTGTTCTCTTGCAGATGTGTTGAGCACCTGCTCGAAGAAGTTGGTGGTGTTCTGCAGTCTTTCGATGGGCCGGTCAAATGAGGCTAGAAGGCGCCACGGAAGGCGCCACTTCCGCTTCGACGCGTCTCCCACGACCTCCTCCAATGCGCCTTTCAACATCATCATCTCTATATTGCTATCGCGACGAGCTTTGCTTTATTCCGATGAAGATCATGTCTCTTCGTGCGCGAGGCTGACAGCAGCATATTATCGATACGGCGAAGGATCCGTAGACGGCCACGAAATGTCGCACAACGCGTACCCCACCTCTGTACAGATGCCGCCGCCACCGTTGTTGAAGCTTCGTACTGTGAAGCAATATCGAATACGACTGGTCATCAAACGCACCCAGAGACCCGGAACGAGCGCATTTTCTGCCACAGGTCACATGCCTGCGGATGCGATTCTTCTGTTGTTCTGTAAGATTGTTGCCGTGGGCAGATTCTCGCATGGACAGGAACATGAGATTTGGCATCCATATGACGACCTATATGCCAATGATCGTGAACTCAGCCGGTGTTCATGACAATTGCTTGTCATGGTTGCGGGTGTTTCGGATATAACACCTCATCTCTCATCGCGTTCTTCCAAGGCTAAGTAATTTACGCCGCTCGCTATGTGCGGCTGATTTGCAGGACCTACGCCTCTGGTCCGTATAGCTTCCAGATACACGAATCGATACAACAAGACGGTCACGTTGGCTATACACCCTGGAGCCGATCTTCGCTGTAGCGAGTTCAACATGCTCGCCAATGTACCTCGAAGTGGCAAGCGCCTCGAAACCGACATCTAATATGCGGAGACAAGATCGCCCAGGCCACTGCAGCAAGAATGTTCCCCGGAGAACACTAAGATTCTGTTACACCTTGACTGGATGGCGTGAACGCGGCTCTCTTAGAAGCCGCCTAGCTGCGCGTCGTCTCGCAGATGGACCGTAGCCGACCGGTGGTTATATGAAGGCCATCAAAGTCAGCCAGAAAGCAAAGCACGCTTCTGCACCCGTAACCATAGACATATAATACACTCGTTAAGGCCATCTAAGTATAGGGCCCAGGTGATCCTTGGACCTAGGCTCAGACGATGCTTCGCGGACGAGTGTTCTTCAACACCTACACACCGGACAGCGCAGCGAAGATCAACAGAGAGACGGAAGAACTCCCCGCAAAGGATTGCTGAAGCATTAGTCGATTTTTAAGCTGCAGCTGTGCTTACTTCGCGTTGGAAGAGGGTATTTCTATGGACTAGCATATGTCCTCCATGCCTGCGCCAGGCCTGGTGATATACGAGCGTGTTCTGGTCCCGGCTGCCTATGTTTCCAGCGGCTCTTCGGGCACAGCAACTACACTCCACGCCCAAGTATGAAGGTTTTGAGTACTTTCCTGCTCCTGTCCAGCATTCCGTACGCTTTGGCTGGTAAGCGCTGGAATGTAGCGAGGGACAACTACGCCATTATCCCGAGTCAGTCGCCCACACAGCCCCCACTGCCGACTGAGACACCGGATCAACGGGGCCATTCGAAACATGTCAACGACTTCTACAAGCTATATGGCTGGCTCAAGCCTAACACCACTGTGCCAGACAAAGAACTACCTAGGGCTATACGGAAGATACAAAAGGGCCTTTCGGAGCCGGTGACAGGTATCTTCAGCGATAAGATGATGGACATCATGACCAAGACCCGCTGCGGTACAGAGCAACCATACAATGAAACCGCCGCAATAACAACAGGCGAACTGCACAGGCGTTATGTTTTGTGGGGAGCGAAGTGGGCAAAGTCGACTATAACCTGGCGTTTCACCAATTACTCGACAGACCTGCCTGCTGCGCAGCAACAAGCGACCATCAGGTGTGTCTCCGTACTTTCTAAACTCCACTGGTGTAACAGATTGGCTTTGGGCGCCCCAAAGACTAACATTTACTGAAAGAGTGTGTCACTAACGACAGCAGTGGCGCCTTTGCATCTTGGATGAATCTGATACCTCTGAATTTTCAGCAAGCCGCAGCGAATACAAAAGCCGATGTAGACATCTCTTTCCGGTCGTTCGGTCGTGATGACACCCGCTACAGCTACGCCTCCCAGGTACCTGACGGCACAACAATGGTAGCCGGCGGCGTCGTTTTCAACGAAGACACTCTCTGGACGGACGATCGCCTCTTCAGATATGCAGCAACCCATGAGATCGGCCACGTCCTGGGTTTCAGTCACAGCCTTCTGGAAGTGGCTGTCATGTTTGCCTATTACGACCCCGTCATCCAAACGTTACATCCTGATGACATGATGGGCGCACACGCAATGTATGGCTGGAAGTCGCCACGGTGGACGCGAATCGACGCCAATAACGGGATACGAAGTGTATTGCAAGTCACACCTAGTTCGAGTGGCAGCCCTGGTAACCCCGGCCTCTATCAGCTACGCTCATCAGGGCAGATAATGCGTTATATCAACAGTGCCTGGACAAGTCCCGACAACAACAGAGACACTGTTCAGATTGCGGGCTCCGATGGTCGCCTGTATCAACGCCACTCCGATGGCAGCACCTACGTCTGGACCGGCAGCGCACAGTCCTGGACTCCCATCGGCGCAGCATCCGAGAACGTAATCGACATTGTCGCCGCCTCTGACCAACTCTATTCACGCCGCAAAGACGGCTGGGTGGTGCGCTACTCTGGCTCCGGCACCACCTGGGTCACAGTCGAACAGCCCACAGCCTCAGTGTCGCGTCAAATCGCCATCACGGACAGCAAGACGCTGTGGAACCTTCTATCAACGGGTTACCTTGTCCGCTCGACGTGGCCGCACTCCAGCGGCTCGTGGCAGATTGTCGATACCAATCCACATAACGTTGGCATTGCCGTTGGTGGCGACAACTTCTACAAGCTCCAAGACGACGGCCTGGTCGTCTTCCTTAACGTGAAAGAATACTACTGGCAAGTGGTTGAGGACGCAGGTAGCATAGCTATCTACGCTTCTGGGGCGTTCCTCTACAGCAGGCATTCAGATGGGTCGGTGTGGAGGTACACGGGAGCGCAGTATGTGTGGGAGGAGCTGGATGACGACGGTAATGTGAGTGACATTGTTGGGGATCGGAACGGGACGGTGTGGAAGGTGGTGCAGGGTGGGGAGATCTGGAAGCTGAGTTCTTGAGACGATGAAGGGGCGAAGGTGGATGGAAATGGGATAGATTTGGATTCATCTTTATACAGGAACCTATCAAGAGATGAACGACTTGTTTTTGTCGTTCGCGTGTCTACCATTACCATATTATGACAGTTCCTTGTCGTCGTGATCTCATACTTCAAGTCGCAGCTTCATGCACTTCTCGATCTCATATCGCCCATACCTCTCTTGAACCTTTGCCCTCTGATACTCTCGTCGACCTCCTCCATCGTCCGATCCTGTTCCTCGAGCACGTGTCTCAACTCTTGAATCATCTGAGCTTGAGCGCGAATGATCTCCTGTTGTGCAGCGAGGGTTTGTTGCTGAGTCTGAATGGTTTGCGCATCCGACGCGATGATGTCTTCGTAGAGGGGGATGAGGTCTGGTGAGGCATTTGGCGAAGGGAGTGGCGTGGGAGAGTACGGTGGAGGGGGAGATGACGAACAGTTGGTGTTGCGGTACACCTGCGGCCTGGAAGTATCGGTTGATGCTTTTGATGGCCTGGATGAAGGAGCTGGCCGAGGCGCTTCTATTATCGTCAATCTCATGCTATCATCAGTAACCTAGCTCTATGAGACACGCATACCTTTTCGCTGTGGACTCGAATGCGCAGCCTTACTTTCCTGCTTCCAGTCCTCTCCGGCATCATGACACCGTCTCGAGGTCGTCCTCTCACCCCCTCCCGTCTGAACCTGAACAGCAACAGTCCTCCACGCCACAAAATCCCACTCAAACACCGCAAACGTACACGAACTCAACGCCCTCATCGCAATCCACGTGATCGCAATCCACGCCAACACTCTCACCTCATCAACATCGCGTCCAGTCGTCATCGTCATGTTCATCGCAGCAAAGGTTTCAGGCAACGTCAGAAATCGTACGTCAGGTAACTTAGTGACAACTCATCCAAGCGCCAAAAAAAAGCAACTTTACCCCTCAGCCATCGCGCCCGCGCCCCCTGCCCCATCTTATACTTTCCTCATCTTCCAGCCCGCCAAAATCAGTACTGTGGAGTGGCTGTGTACTTGTATTGTAGTGGTGTGCGCAATAGGAAACATGTGTTCACGCGGGCTGCTCATGCGCGCCGGGGCGGCGCGCTGCGTGCTTCCGATTGGGCGTAAGAAGGCGTGGGCAAGGGACTATCCGAACACTGCACACCATCAATAATACAGGCGACGTGATGAGATGGATCCTGTTTTGCGAGGATGATAGTGATGGTTTGGGGTGGAGCACACCCTCTTGTAGGGCTGGTGGTGGTGGTGACTGGGATCGACGGCCGTGTGTGGGGGCTGAAAGGAGGCGTAACGTGCGTGTTGGATCTGCCTGAGAGGCGTTCTCGCTTGAGGCTTCGGACTATGTTATGTACGTGATCTGTGGTGATCCCTTCCGCATGGACATGTGCGTGATTGAGCGCGCTTCATCCTGTAGGATTAGGCTGATGTGAGAGGGCCTGGGCGATAAAATCTACGCGGGGATCATAAGTTATTGGCAGGCATAAGTAAAGCTTGGTTGCAGCCCTCATGGACATTGTCGAAAGGATGGCGCGAGTGTCTAAGTGGATGGCGAACTAAAGGTGGTTGATGGAAATGAGATTAACTATTTGGTTGGGTATCTAACATTTATCTGCTGCTGAAGTGGACTTTTAAACCAGCTCTTGTGTCGTCGGCCTCCCTTGCCGTTGCCTGTCGTTGTGATACATCTCGGACTCTGTGACATCAACCTTGGTCGTTACTTCAATGCGCCCCAACCCGTGGTTGAACCCGCTTTTGTCGTTCAGCCTCGCCACGCTCTCTGAGCTGTTCTTGCCCGGATTCGGCGATGTCCTTCCTGACGAGATCTGGTCCATGTCGCTACGCTTCTCTACTGCACCGATGGTAGTGAGCATGTATGCCTCCTTACTTGGGCCGTAACCCTGGTACTCCACATCCCCGTCCTTTGTCCTGTTCGAGTGTAGTTCTGAGTAGTTCCTGGAGCGCTGACCAGTCCCTGGTCCGTAGGGTCGTGATACGTATTTCGACGGGTCGGTCTTGCGAGAGCCACGACCATATGTTGAGCCAAGGACGGTCCGGAAAAGAGGTTTGAGGCATGGCAGACATCCTGCGAAGATAGCGATGTTGCATTCGATCACAGTCCATATTGTCAGGTTGCGCGAGTCCCAGAGCCAATCGCCAGAGCGGCCGTAGGATGAGACGTATGAGAGCTTGACAACGGCGGCGGCTGTAGCGAACATGCCGAGACTCAGGATACCGATGATGGAAATCTTCTGGCGGCGATTCATCTGTACACTCCATAGCATGGGAATCTAGGTAGCAGTCAGTATGTTTGGAAGCAAAATGATCCCATGGGATGCACATACTGGTATAGCGACAGAGAACAAGACATCGGTTAGGATGTTGAGCGACTGGTTCGAGTAGCTCAATGCCTTTAATGTCCGAGTGGTCCAGCAAGTGCCCTTGACAGTCTGGTCCCACTGAACCCTGAGATCGGTGCATTGAAGCATGATGGTGAAGAAGCATCCGATGGTGTAAAAAGACATGAAACCTGTGGTGATTAGCGCGAGCTCTGAACTTGTTGGAAGGGTTTGTATTTACCCATGATACTAATGATGAGCCTCCTGTAAAATGGTTGCACGGCAATGCGGAGCAGGAAGAACCCGACCGACATCTTGGCGAGACAAATGGCGAAGAGGTACAGGGGTTGTGTGATGAAGTTGAGCTTGAACGATGTCTGGAAGTCCGGAATCTCAATGTACTCAATGTGTCGTCCAGCGCCGTAGTAGACTTGGGGGATGATGATGCACTGTCCAGCAATGCACTGAAATCGGTCAGTTTCGCGTACTCTCCAACTTCTCGGGTATCGTACCAGTGACATGGCAGTCACCATCACATAATCCTGTTCGTAAAAGTCAGTCTCAAATCACTCATATGGGACAATGATACTTACATCCCATCCGACATTCCTTATCATGCGAATCCTGACATAGAGGCGGGCGATGACCGCGAACAGAGCGGCGATGGTGACTGTCAACGTAGCTTCCAGGATAGTAGGTCCTTCGTTCTCGTTGGGACGGTATGGTATGTCTGGCATAGCCTGACGCTGCGACAATGAATGCATCTTGGCCCACAATGTCTTGTCTTTCCACAAAGCTAGAGTCTGTTCGCGGAGGATCAGCAGGCTCTTTGGTATATAGTCGTTCCTTCGACTGGATCTGCACCGTGCATATATCCACTTCGCGGGAGATTCCCTATGAGTTGCGACGGATTGTGCATCAACTGGTGGCGCGAAAGACGATTCGTCTCAGATGCAAGTAATCACACCAGTTTACCCAGTCTCCGCGCCACTTAACCCTCTTGAGACGATTCGATCTGCTATGCATTGGAAACTACCAAAGAATTCGGCTGTCACACTAATAGCGATTTAGCCGTGCGTTGACAAAGAGGGGCAGGCTCCAAGGGGGCAACGAAGACGTGTTGCGATACGTTCAAGAAACGAGGCCCGCAAGGCATTGCTGCAGGTGGCGCGCCGGCTTCATGTAGGCTTGTCAATAGAGTTTCGGACCAAGCTCATTGTTCCGGTCGACAATAGACCAATCAGACACACACAGGAACAGCTAACCATGGTGCGACTCAGTGTACCACATAAGCGATCCTGGGTGGTCGTTATCACGAGGGATTCGGACTTCGAGATATACTTCTTGAGCCGTTGTGCATGGTGTGCAAGACACGTGTTGCAGAAGGATTCAGCGCAAGAGTCTAGATGCTGTGCTTCAATGATCTACCGGATTGAAGTACCTAGGTAGATGACTCGATGAGTTCAGTGAAGCTGTGGACGTGCCCAAGGCGTCCAAAGCCCATTAAACCTAGTCTATGCGAGGTATTTGGGAGATGGAGTTCGAGTACGACATAATTGACGAGACACAGAAACCAAGCTTTGATCGCGGCCATTCAGAACGGATGAATCCCCTCGATTCTCTCTCAATGGCCGGGAGAGGACATTGCCTAATCGGGGATCAGCCTCAGAAAGCGGGCCGCGGTTTTCTCAGGCGAGACTAGCGGGCACTGTCAAACCTTATTGTTAAGACTACGGCCCACGGCACTTGAATCATGGAGACACGGGAGAAGAACTGGAGCATTCGGCACAACTTCCGAGGACAACGAGTAATGGAAGTATGAACGGATACCCCAGACACTTTGTGACTCGCAGGTTGTCTCCATGATTAAGATCGAAGCATGGAAGAAACATCATCTCGAGCGGGAGAGCAGCAATCTAAGATGCGAAAAATTGGAGAACGTCTTGGGAAATGGAGCGGTTGAATTGATGCTAGCGTCGTTACATAACTCTCGGTTCCTCCCCCCACCATCCTCCAATGCCCAATCCTCATCTCCGCGCCACATTTACCTAAAACTCGGCATTTATGCTGCAGCTACAATCCTTCTCGTATATGTCCGCTATGTCTCTCAGGTGTAAACATGTGAAATGGAGGCCTACCGAGGACATGGTACGTTCGTTATGCGCAATGTGGCGCGATTAGTACCTGCAGAACCTGATAGAAGCACGCCACGAGGCCAAGCGAGCCGTGTGTCTAGCAAACATCCTGCCCAGATAGGAACGGACGAATCATGCATTTCTGGAAGCTCAAGGAGAAGAGCCCTGTGCAAGCAAAATTAGTGGCAAGGCTGATGCAGGCCCATCGTACGGAGTATGCATCAATGCAAGTACCGATACTGCCTGGACTCGGACATCAGGCCCTCCTTGGTATCACATCCCATCCCAGGCGTAGCGGCATAGTCTGCGGCATCTTCATGTGACCGTTAACTACAGGCCAGGAAATTTCTCGGGTATCAGGATTCAGACCTCGGGAGGCTGCCACGAGGAAGTATGAGCCTCAAAGATAATTTTGGCTCCTTCGTTTCCCATAATCCCTCAAACGGCGCTGCCTGCAGCTCTCTTACCATGTCACTGTGTTTTGCTTTTGCAATCCAGGCACGTGGACTGCGCTGAACTACTGCACCCAGCTGTTCGGACAATCGAACATGATGTGCAGCCGATCTTGTTGAACTCCCCACCGGCTGTTTTGCCCCACATCGGGAACGGAGAAGCTTTCAAGGACCATCTGCAGAGTATTGGCATTTGTTTTTGATATTCTTCTAAGTCAAAAGGAGTGATGATTGACCTGATGCGAGCATGCGATATGACTCGAGAGAAGGGTCCAGCTATTTCGGCCACCTAGATCTAACTGGACATGTGGAGAACGAACTGCTCTAAAGCTGACGCCCCTGCATCGGCATCTTACACCCGACAGCTTCAAAGATGAGGGTGAGCTCTGCATCAATCATCTCGCGGTGCTTGCGTCGTTCTTGGACTAGCTAGTGCGCATAGCCGCGTCCCCCGGCATGGGTAGACGGAATTTAGGTCGCGCTGGGGAGAAAGTGGAGACGGTCTTGCCATGCGCCAGATACGCATAGCTAATTGGAATCAAGGCTTTTTGGTGTGTGCTCCATTGTCTGCAAGGTGTTACCGCGTTGGGGCGCGAACGTGGCACTCGACGGTCCAGCTGTGCTGCAAGACATCAAGTCCGTCCTTTTTTAGAGGAATTGACGAGAAAATGTCTTCGCCACATGGACATACCCACAGCAGGCTACACAGGGCTACAAGCGACGGCACGGACGTGTAAGCCCTTTATATGCGAGTGAATGTTCCAGTTTGATTATCACGAACTCTCTTTTCACATCGCTCCGGCCCGTGTTTTACAGTTAAGCCTCTTGCATACTTCAGTCCCTTCTTCCGGTCGTCACTTGCATCTTTGACACCTCATTCGTTAATCCCTCAAGATGCGATTCAGTACCTCGGTCGCGCTTACCCTCGCGGCTGGCACTCTGTCAAATGCCCTGCCTGCACCTCAAGCGGACGCCACCTCGACGCTGGCATCGACATCCACGACCACTTTGGTTGAGGCGTCATCTCTGCCTACTGCACCCGCGGAGGACAATGCCTCTGCAGCAGACCAGATCGATGAGCTAGCTCAATTCGCTCAGCAACAAGTCAATGCCACACTGAAGGACAACGCACTTAAGCGTGGCCCTTGTAACATTCACAACGTTGCTGTCCGCCGAGAATGGGGTGCTCTGTCTAAACCAGAGCGCAAGTCATACATCGACGCGGTGCTGTGCTTGCAAAAGAAGCAGAGCAAGACCCCTGCCTCACTTCTGCCTGGAGCTCGATCGCGATTTGACGACTGGGTCGGCACACACATCAACCAGACCGGCACCATTCATTACACCGGTACCTTCCTTGGATGGCACCGCTACTTCACCTGGCAGTATGAGCAGGCTCTTCGCAATGAGTGCGGCTACAAGGGCTACCAGCCATACTGGAACTGGGCAAAGACGGCAGAGAGCGGTCTCGAGAACTCGCCCATGCTTGACGGCTCGGATACCTCTATGTCTGGTAACGGAGAGTTCATTCCTGGAGGTGGCGAAGTCAATCTTGGCGGCAACGGGCTGCCTGATCTCTTCATTCCAGCGGGTACCGGTGGTGGCTGCATCAAGAGCGGTCCCTTCAAGGACATGAAGGTCAATCTTGGTCCCGTGCAATTGGGTCTGACCAACGGCTCCACCATCTCCAACGGTGACGGCCTGTCATACAACCCTCGCTGCCTCAAGCGCGACTTGACCGACTACTCCAACAAGAAGTTCGCCAACGCAAAGGCTCTTGTTAGCCTGATTCTCGAGCCCAAGGACGTCAACACTTTCCAGATGCAAATGCAGGGTGTCCCGGGCACTGGCGACATTGGTGTTCACGGTGGTGGTAAGTCATGCGCATGTAAATCCCATTAAATCAATGCTAATGCTTCATGCAGGTCATTACTCGATGGGCGGTGACCCAGGTCGCGACCTTTTCACTTCTCCTGGTGATCCTCTCTTCTACCTTCATCACGGTGGTATTGACCGCACCTGGTGGATCTGGCAACAACTCGACAGCAAGACCCGCACCGGCGCCAGCGGAATCGCGGGAACAGGTACCTTCATGAACATGCCTCCCTCGGCCGACACAACCCTTGACACTTCCATCGACCTTGGCTACGCTGCCGGTCCCCCTGTCAAGATGAGGGACCTGATGAGCACAACCGCAGGACCCATGTGCTACATCTACATGTAGAGAATGGTTTTTGTCACATGCCTTTCATAAGTAATTAGAGCGATCATACACCCATAGATTTACGAACCTGTACATACTTAATAATTCATCCTTGCAATACTTCATTCACGCACCGTGGCATGCATGGTTCACAAAACACACAACGGTGAGATTGAAACGTGATCATCCAAAACACCGATGAGAGAAGGACCGCTTTGTGCTATTTTCAGTCCGCCCTGTTTCCATGATGATACTTGCCTACAAACTGCGCACGTGGTTCTCAGAATTTGCTGGGGCCCCGGACCCTGGTTGATATGAGACGTGTCGTGCAACACAACGGGTGGCCCTTGCCACTTCCTCGGAGATGGCACCCGTTGCGTGACATGTGAGCACGCAACACGATTAAAAGGCCTGTGTTTCCTAGGACCTGGGTTGCATCCTGAGGGCCTGAGACATAACGGCAAAATTGTGGACCATTGCATCGTTGACATGTTGACGGGTGATCGGCGTGAATGCATGGGTGATGCCTGTGGCCTGGGACTTTTGCGGCGCAGAAGATGGCTCGGATTTTTGAAGAGACCTGTATTCTTGTACAAGGCTCTGCGGGTGTTCTGCCGAGGTCCGCGAAGATTGAGGTATCGATAGTTTTGAATTTTGAGCAGCTGTGGTTCACTGCGCTGATAACACTCCGCGGATCGCGTAGGGAAAAGGTGAACTTGGATTAATGTCTAATTCGAGTCCTCAGCGAAGTCACTTTCGTACGAGCATCAAGAAGTCCTGTCAGAGTCTTTGAGATAGAATTTGGGTGTTGTGTTCATTTTAGTCGCGAAAACTCACTGCATCGAGGCGTGCTGTTGAAATGTCAACAATTCAGGAGTCAAAGCAAATTTTTACTATCTAAGCAGTTTCATCTTTCCTATCTGCTTCTCTATCTGTTGGGAGCCATAGTTGAAGTACTGTATACTGGTGTTGAATCCGAGCGTTCTGAGGCAGGATCCGCGACACGTCACGACAGTGTTGATGTGGGATACGTTAGTCTAGTAACACAAACCTCGCGTGTAACACCACGAACAGTCAAAAACCCAACGTGCGTAGCGATATCAATCAATCAATCAGTCACCACAGCCAGTACCAATAGCCGTTGCGACGACCGTATTGATTCACAGATGCCTTTTCCGTATCAACACTATCGATTTAAGTCTTTTCCTCATGGCCTTCTCGTCATTTGTTTTCTTCCGCTCTTCCTCCCATGTCTTGTACAACTCGTCGGTTATCTTCGCTTTGCCCCTAGCTTCCCGTTCGCACCAATCACAACGATCTTTCCAAGTATCGTTTTCTCGAAATTCTATAAAGCCCTCTCTCCCAGCGTACGTTACGTTACACCTCTCCTTGTTTGGCGCAATCTTGCATTCGCAGTCCAGTCCGTTTGTGGCTTTTCGACAATTGAAAAATCAGGTGTCTCTATAGACGTGCTCACAACTGTACCAGGGCGCCCAATACTGTGTACAAGGTTTTGTTTCGAGCTATGCCAGGAATTCCTGTGGTAAATTTAACTCCGCCATGTTTTGATAGAGAGTATGGATCGCAGGATGAGCTGTTTAAGGTGAGACCTTAGTTTGTTTCTGTCAATGTAATTCTATGCAACTTTTGTATTCCGTTGAGGTCGTATGTAGATCCGAGATCTATACGTCGGTTGGACATGGAGGCATTGACTGTAATGGTTGTCAAGGTCAACGCTCTGAGTTGACTGCACAGTGTGTCGGAAGGGAATGACCACCAAATGACGTATCAATTCCCAATGACTAACCATGACGCATTACTGACTGGGCCTGTCGTTAAGACTTGGCCATTGTCATCTTTCCGGTGGTCCTTTGCGTTATATGTGGATCTATGAGCCTCCAAGACTATTTTTGACACGTTCATCTTGTCCGACCATGTTTCAGCATGTGTCACTACCAACAGCGTTAATGTCAGTGGTGGTCATGACCTGACAGCTAACCTACGTGGATACAGTCAAAGTCTACACGGCCTGTCGCGGTGAAATACCAAAGACAAACGTTGACCATGCTGGGAATGGCGTCTAATAGAAGTGACACAGTCACACACGTGACAAGCCTTTACAGGACATTTTACACCTGATGTCCGTGACAAAAAGCCGTATCATGGATCTTTCAAAGTTTGCTTTCGCGTATTTACAAATGTGATAAGAGAGCAGCATGTGGATTTCTTTCGCTGAAGAGCTAATCAATGACTCTGAGTCATGTATATATGTAATTCATATGAGCAACTGCCAACAGCTTAATTATCGCAGCTTGTCGAAAGTCTCCATCTTTGAGAGGTCCGGCTCTTTCTTTGGCTCCTTTTTCGGCATGACGGATGCAGGACATACATCTTCAACTTTGCTTTTTCCATTATGCCGGCATCCCAAATGTACGCAAAGTCCCGTCACCTCTCCACCCTTTTCAGTCTCTTCCTGATATTCTACAACTTCTTTCTCCAGTTTCTTATCGGGGTCGTCGGGGTCCAGACAGAGACATACATAGTGAATGCTTTTAAAATAAGACTTTTTTATGCGACTGTCCATGTAAAGATGTCCGCA
The DNA here is from genome assembly GCA_003501895.1 of Phaeosphaeria sp. A1 3.1a. NCBI lineage: Eukaryota > Fungi > Ascomycota > Dothideomycetes > Pleosporales > Phaeosphaeriaceae > Phaeosphaeria > Phaeosphaeria sp. A1 3.1a. The sequence goes on along the minus strand of QVXC01000512.1, from coordinate 1,266 downwards.
GTCTTTCCAGACGAGTTTCTGGTCAGTGCAGTGTTCTGCTTGCCGTTCGACTGGGAGCTGTTTCAACATTCTCTGAAAACCTTGCTCTTTTAATTCTCGTCTTTCCGCTTCAGTGGATCGTTCGTTAGCCATAGTTGCGTCAGAGTATTTTTGATATGTGAACAAGAATGAAAGGAGTTTGTCTTCCTGCGTAATGAAGATATTTGCTGTTTGCAAGGCTTGATGAAATTTATAGGTGCTTGTGACTCCTTCAACTTACACTCACAACCTGACTCAGTTTTTCTAATGATAAGAAAGCCAATCTGACTGCGATATTCATGTCATTGACTGCTAGTATCGATCACTATCAGTCACGCGTGTCAACAACTACGTCTGCAGTAGAGGGAGCTAAGCATGTCTATAACAATCGTCAATCCAAGAGTGATTCATTACGGTGAGTCTGGCACAGCCAGCCGAGTGCATAGGTTTCATAGCGATTGAGATTGATTATCTTATAACATACTCAGACGCTCACAGGCTTAAGGGAGAACGTGACACGACATCTATTAGAACAGTACATCGGTATTTAAAGAGTATATTTGCGCTCCTCCTATGTGATAGTTCATGATACGTAAATCTATCTCAACTTCACAAAGTCGTCCATCTTTGAAAAGTCTATCTTTTTTTTTAACCGGTACATCCTTATTTACAAAAACATCTTCAACTTTACTCTTTGACGTATCCCTACAATGTTGGCAAGTGTCCATAAATTTCTTCTCACGTTCATCGTACTCGGTGTGTCCAACGACGGTCTTTCTTTCTTCATTTCCGTCTGTACTCAATGAACATCTGCATGTGTCGATCTTCTTGTATGTGGGACAGAATTCTCGAAAAACGTCTGCGTAGTAGTGACTGCAGCCTTTCCACCTCTGAAAATCCAGAAAATACAATCTTTTTCTGACTCAAATACCCCAGCGTCATGAGAGGACAGACATCAAATCATGTGTCAGTCAATGACTGTAGTTGTTGGGAGCTGGAGCAGCGGACAGTGAATCCCTCTCAAACTAGCTATAGTAGGTAAAGCTACTTACGTACGCGCGCGACACAGAGGTGCGTGCGCAATGTGGTACACACGTGAAACGCAAGGAACGCGTAAGACTATATAACCTATGCGTAGCTCCTTCTATAGCAGGTAACCAAACCAAGCCAGTACACTCCACCCTCGTTGCAACGATCGTGATTGTATGTTTAGTTCAACCCTACACACCTTTGCCGTGTCAACAGTGC